>JAQHUG010000008.1:17678487-17728361 GCA_028555095.1 Dicrostonyx torquatus | reverse complement strand
TTCAAGGCCAGCCTGGGATACAAGCAAAGTGTTGTATCTACAAAACTAATTTTTAAGAGTAATAATAAGGACAGTACTGGTGATGATGGATTAGTGACCAGTAATAATTTCTCAGTTCAAACTAAGGTGGAGCAAAAGTATCCAACCCAATAACATGTAAGGACAGAGAACACCTGCTCTACCCTTAGCTCATGGTACTGAGACAGAATCACTGTGGTGTCTATTAGTTGTGTGTTTTTATTTTACATATCCATGTCCAGAAAGAACATGCATATCCTTCCATGACAACTGGACTTTTTAGCTAAAGGCAGTGGAAACCAACTGGAACTGATTTCAGCAACAAAGGGGTTTACAAAATCACTGGAAATCTCACAGTGTCTCAGGTAAAGCTGGGAGCTGAGCCAGCCCCTGAACAGTTGGAACAGCCAGGCTCCAGAGCATTGCTAGCGATACCTAGAACCCCTGAAGTGTCTCTTGGGCAAATAAAAGCACTTCAGTTGCTGCTGCTGATCCAGAGGGAGGGCTTGCCAGGCCACCCACCCACCTTAGCACTGAGTGGTCCTGTCGTTTCAAAGAGGACAGGTGATGCGCTTGCCCAGTTGCTGCATTGAAGGCAAGAGAACTTTCTGTTTTCCTGAGAGAGTCAGGCTCAGCCTTAAGACAGCGCAGTAAGGAGTTAGCCACTGAACACCAAAGAAAATGGACTATGGACTATTTGGGGAGGGTTGGGGGTGTGGCCTTGTTGGAGGAGGTGTTCCACTGAGGGTCGGCTTTGAGGTTCCAAAAGCCCATACCAGGCTCAGTGTCAGTCTCTCCACCCTTCTCCAACCTGCCTACAACTTGCAGGTCAGACTTGAGATCTCAGCTACTTCTCCAGTACCATGCCTGCCTGCCATCATGCTCCCTGCCACGATGGTCATGGACTAATCCTCTGAAGCAATTAAGCAAGCCCCCAATTTAATGTGTCTTTTTAAATTGTCATGGTGATGTCTCAGAATAATAAAACAGTGACTAAGACAATGTATCTGCAATTTAGTAGGAAGTATAACTTTCTGTGCAGGGACAGGAAAGTAAAAGTAATCAGGATGGTAGATGGTGGAGAAAAATAAAGGGGGGGGTTTCCTAGGAAACCATAACATTATCAGTCCTTGGACTGGCAGGCTTGGAGACTTGAAGAGAGACGCTTCTGGTGTCATTCTTTGAGTAGAGATGAATCATTCTGCTCTCTGCATCCTTCCCAGCATCACTGCTCACTACGTCTAAAGTTCCCTACTCTTCTTATACACTAGTTGCAGGATTAGAGATGAGGGCCAGGCCACATCCTTGGCACTGCATCTTAGCGTGATTACATCTACAAAGACCGTCTTCAAATAAGGTCACATTCACAGAGTCCAAGTCGACATGCATTCTGCAGGAAAACTATTCATGGTAGAGCAGAGGGTGAAAGAAAAGTGGAACTCACCCAGGAGAAAATACACTTTGAAATACAGACACTTAGAACTGTCCCCCCAGACTGAAGGCAAACTAAGTAAGGGCAGCGACTACATCGAACATCTAACAGAGCTTCTGTGTGTGAGAAGTAGCACCCTAGATACCAGAAGGCTTCAGGGCCACAAGGGTCCAGGGAAGCCTGCAAGGAAGAGGTGGCCCTTGAATCCAAGGTGAGAAGTGACCAGACTGACTAAGGGCTATATGTAAAATTATCAAATCTGATTGGCTGATCGTGTGGGGATAGGAAGAGCTCTGGTATGGGATGTTGTCTGAAGTTTCTGTCCTGCTCAGTCCTGAAGCCGTTAAGTCCCAAAAAAAATCATACAGAAGTCTACATTAATTATAAACTGATTGGCCTATTAGCTCAGGCTTCTTATTAACTCTTATACTCTTATAACTTATATTAGCCCTTAATACTTGTCTGTGTTAGCCACGTGGCTTGGTACCGTTTTCGGCAAGGCAGTCACATCTTGCTTGCTCTGTGTCTGGCTTCCTCTGCGGCTCAATGACAACTGCAGACTGACACTTTCTTCTTCCCATGATTCTCACTGCCACGCCTATACTTCCTGCCTGGTCACCCTGCCTATACTTCCTGCTTGGCTACTGCTGGCCAATCAGCGTTTATTTAAAATACAAGTGACAGGGTACACATTGTCCCATAGCAGGAAATATTTTTGTATTTTATTTCCTGGTGTAGGAAGGAGAACTTGGGCTCTGTCTAACTTGTAATCACCCATATATTTGAATAAATTTTACATTCATGAAAGGTTTCATAATTTTGGTTTTATTTCTTTACATACATTTCATTTCTAAAATCAAATTCAATGTGACTCTCAGAGTACTCAGCACTGAGTGAGGAATTTGGTATTAATTATTACTGACAAACATACTTTCCTGCTTAAGGTCAGAAGGATACTACCACAACCCAGAAAGCTTCCTGCAATGCTCATTTCTAGTCCTGGTGATCCATAGGAAAACAGAACACCATAGAGATAGTGGTATCACTCCCTGGGCCCTGTGTGGCCCCTGGAAACATAGCTGCAGTTTACAGATTACAACCTGGTGTTCAGACCCCAAAATTATAAGCCACCCTCTTTGGAGTCTTGCTACCTTCAGAGCCAAATAAAGGATTCATATTTCTGCTGCCGATCCTTAGCAATCCTGTCACTGCTCACACAGCAGTATGGGACTCTCCCTAAAGGTCCTCAGGGCCCCACAAATACTTCATCCTCCAGATAACCAATGGTTGGATCTGCCCTAAACCCAAGCCTGCTGAGTCCCTGTGAAGTGAGGAAAACCAGCAATGGAAGACAAAAAGGTTAGCTTCTCTGTCTTTGGGGACAGAGAAACCAAAGGAAAAAAGCACCATGACAGCAAGTACAACCCACCCCAGAGGCTCAAAGACACAGGCCTCCTCTTGTGCTTGCCTATGAATATGTTTTCCTTTGTGCTGGACGACACAAAGTGACCCAGAAGCTTCTAAAACAGAAAATATTTTCCTCTCTAAGCAACAAGACAGGAGCCCAGGGTTTGGTGATTATTCGTGGTATCCACTGTCGAGTTCCTGGGATGTCATTTTCTCTACCCATGAGGATAGCATCTGCCCCTCATTCCATACCTGCTGCAAAGCAAAAAGAAGGAGGAGGAGGAGGAAGAAGAAGAAGAGGAGGAGGAGGTATAGGAGAAGGAGAAAAAGGAGAAGAAGGAAGGAGGAGGAGGAGGACGACGATGACAACCAACAATGACAACATCCGCTAGTTTCCCTGGGAGACGAAATGCAAATGTTATCTTTGACTGCTATTTTCCTCAGGTTTTAGTCTCTCATCAATGGGTGTCACAGGGACGAGAATTACAGCTACCTGATTTATCTTTGCTATAGGGGGAGGTAGCTGACCTGCTGTCCTGACACTGGTGATTTGCCCCACCCCCTTGACTCTGTTCTACTTTGAACAATGACTTACATGTTCACCCTCACTGCTTTATGTAAATCAGATTAAACCTTACACCAAGGCCCCAAAGAGGATGCCACAGATGACCATACTTCCATCCCCAGCAGCCTTTTAAAGCACACACTCACGATCCCAGCTGGAATAGAAGCAATACTCAATCCTAACTCTTAAAAACTGTCGCCACCTTGTGGTCAAAAGCTGCTCTTTGACCTTTTCAAAGGGAGTAAAACCCACAAGAAGTGGAACCAGGGCCTGGCAAAATGAACATCCCATCATATCCGGTTGACTATGCAAAGTGGCGTGTTTACAGGAACTGCTGAGGCTGAACTGGGCTGCTTGGATTTTAGGCTCAGGTTCAAACGAGAAGACTGGATACAGGGGCTTGCAGGCTGAAGTGTTATTTTATGTAAGCCCTACCATATACTGAAATATTGTAAGTTCAGCATAGTGAGGATGGTGATAGTTAGCTAAATAAATCCACCAACAAATGTTGAATCCCTGCCTGAGATCTGTTCTCTAAGAACATGTAACAAAGGAATGGTTTGGAAAGGGCATTGGATGCTTGAGGCCTATGGGAAGAGGAGCACACTGGTGCAACCCAGATGGTTCCTGCAGCTGTAGAAATGGAAAGCGAAGGTTAGGAGCTAATGCTGGAGGATGCATACATTCAGCCAGGTAGAAAGGCACAGGGCACACTGAGGATATCAATCCTTCCTTCTCTTCCCCAGAAGCAACAGGAAACCATTCACATGTTATAAGCAAGGAGGCCACAAAATTGAGTTCCAGAAAGATCATTCTGGTGAGAGTGAGGAGAAAATACCAGAGAAACACTGTAAGTGTGCAACACACTATTAACACAGTCCAGGTGAGCAGTGCAATGGTAGGAAATGCTCGACATACACAGGGCACAAAAACACAATGATTCATTGGAAGACCACATATATATTAATCATGATAAAAACCCATCTTACAGATTAAAAGGGAAGTGTACAGAAAGCAAATTCCGGAGACTTCACCTGTAGCCACTATTCTCAAGCACTTGAGCACAGTACAGGAGCTAACGATGGCATGGAGGAAAGCATATGGAACTAGTTCAGGACTGACAAGGACTGATGAAGTTGAATACAGGACACCAGGCAGAGAGGTATAGTGGGCCACACCGAGACTACTAACTTGAGCAATTGATTAGGGGCACTGAAAAAAGAAAGAACACCAAGTTAAAACACCATACATAAATTTGACGTTGTTTGTGTGTGTGCTATGTGTGCAAGGGACATATGTGTGTGTGAAAGGGATATATATATTATATGTATGTATGTATGTATGTATGTATGTATGTATGTATGTATGTATATGCATACTCATGTGTGGGGACCAGCAGTCAATGCTGAGTGCCTTCCTCAGTCACTCTTCCACATTACTTTCAATTAGCAGAAAGTCACACCTTCCTTTTTTTTTCTTCCTTTTTCTTTCTCTCCCTGAACCTTGGGCTCACTGATCTCTCTAGGACATTAGGGTTACAAATGCCTGTTGATCTGCACATCCCCACTTTCTCAGCTCCCCCAAACTCTCAACTCCCAGTACTAGGAATTTGAACCTGGGTCCTAATACTTTAGTAATGTTTTTTTACCAACTATCTCCCCAGTACTTTGATCAGTCTTTAAGACATCCAAAGGAGATAGTAAGAATGAAATTGGCTCCAGAGATAAGCAGGGTCCCAGTGGTGAAGAGAAAACATTGGAAGGCACCAGGACAATGGCCCTGAGAAGGAGCACAGGGTAAGAGCAGGGCTAGAACTGAGGCTCGTGAGCACTTCAGGCAGATCACGGGATATTGGCAGGGCCAGATGAGCAGAATTTGTTCCATATGAACTAAGGAAAAGCACATTTCGAGGAAGGAAGGAACAATACAGGGCATGCCCAGGCCAACTTGAGGACTGAAAACTGTCCCTCAGATTCTGCCAGAGACATCACAGAGGCAGCTCCTGAGTACGGTCTGGCATGAAGAGCAGGCCTTTCCTTTATCCCATCAAGAGGACGTTTGATAAATGTGTTGAGGGGGCCGGTCCGGGGGATAGGGAGTGAGAAGTCACTGGTCGTGTCAATTTGCTGGAAAAGAGGAAGAGAGACACATCTAGACAGGCAGAGGGTCTGTTCTATGTCAGGAGGGAAGGCAAGGTGGGAGCAGATAGAGAATGTGATGGATCCCAGGCTAACATTCCCATTGGCTTCTAAGTTGGTCCTGAGAAGGAAAGAGGATCGGTGTATGCACAGATCTGCTCTCACTAATGAGTCTTATGTTTAATGGAACTCATTCCCAAACATGAATGTGCATACTCTTCTTAAATCTGACACTGTAATCGTACACTTTTCAAGCAAATGTGAGGAGAGAGGCGATGTCCATGGAAACTTGTCTGAATGTGCTGGGGATTTCTCAAAAAGGCAAGATGCTAAAAACCCTGTCAATCTAAATAGTTAAGTTTAAAATACACATACTGGGCCATATGCAGTGGCTCACATCTCTGAGGCTAGCCTGAGTTCCACAGTGAGCCCCAGACCATCACAGGACATCACAGGATGAGACTGTCTCTAATAAGTACAGATACAATGGTATCATGGATAACATAGTAAAAACTCTTTGCAAAGGTTTGCTCTTGAGATAACAAGACTGAATCAGAGAATTATGTCTGACTTTTGCAAAGACAAGATAAAACTCAATGGATCTGCAACCCAGTTAAAAGGGGAGTGAGGAGAACTGGTTTGGTCTTATTCAGAAATAATATAGAATGAATGAATGTTTTGTGAATCCCTCTGAAATGACTTTTTTAATGAACTGAGCAACTCCTGGACCAAGCTGTCCTTGGAAGACAAAGTTACAAAAGTGAATGAATAGCAGGGACAGTTACTGGTTGTTTAGCTATTAATACAGTGGATATTCTAAAAATCAGTCTTAACTCTCCCATTTAATAGACCAAGGAACAGGATAAACAATCCGTAAAGTACCAAGTTATAACATTTGGATAGGATCTCATTTCTCCCAACTTTTAACCTAGTGTTGTGGGATATTTTGATTGCACTGTGTGATACTCCGAGACTGTTAAGTAAATAACAGTTAAATAAAGTTTTCCTTGAATTGGAGGAGAGGGAAGCAGAGCCAGCAACTGGCTGACCAGAATTAGCCATAGAGAAGCCAGCAATTTGGATAGAGAAGATGCACAGGAAGGAAAGGGTGGGAATATGAGTTTGAGCTTCCTTTGGTTCTGGGACAAGGGAAGAGACGTGTCTCTTGTGGTATCTCTAGCCAAAAAGCAAGGCCAGCTAGTTGCTACTCAACCTCTCTGAGCCAGCAGGTTTTTACCCCAGCCTTTGACTCCAGAGTCTTATTGATAAACAATAGAGATTTAATTTAAACCATACTGGGACTGGAAGCCCTGCCAAGCCATGGCCTGAGTGGCTGGTGGGGCACTGACTGCAGGATTGTGGGGCTGCAGACGATTCAGAAGATTTGTGTGCACCTGCTAACCTAGGATCTAGCTTGGCCATTTTTATTGTTGTCACATAACCTGATCTCACTCTCAGTCTGTCTCTTACATCTTCCATCCCAGCATCCTCCACCACTAGCTCATCCACGTTTTCACCGTATCACCAACCCTGTCAAATCAACTCCCATACAAAGCTCTTCTGACCCTCCCTTTCGAGCCTTATAAGACTCATATTTTAGGCAGAGACCCCTGCAGCAGCTTCCTGTTACCAATTCCTGACAGACAGCACCATCACTCAGCTCCAACCCTTGTTCCTCCCATTCTGTTTTGCCTCCAGCACATCATCACTCTGCTGTTAAGTGTGCTCCTGCAGCCGGGCGGTGGTGACGCACGCCTTTAATCCCAGCACTCGGGAGGCAGAGGCAGGCAGATCTCTGTGAGTTCGAGACCAGCCTGGTCTACAAGAGCTAGTTCCAGGACAGTCTCCAGACTGTCTCGAAAAACCAAAAAAAAAAAAAAAAAAAAAAAAGTGTGCTCCTGCTTCTCCATCAGTCCTTCTCAACATCCATAATGGACTTTTTGTCAATGTCCGAAATACTGATGCTCTTTGGGGACCTGTTTCTGTGCTATTATCACAGAATACCCTTGCCTGGGTAATGTATAAAGAATGAGGTACCGGTGGAGTGATAGCTGACTTCACAATGACGCCTCTCTATTCTATCTTCACATGGTCTAAGGGAGAAAAAGAGCAAGTCCACTTTTACAGCATTATTAACCATTCATGAAGGCAGAACCTTCCAGATCCAAACACCTCCTCCCAAAGGCCTCATCAACCAACACTGTGACACTGGGGGATACCCTTGAAATGAACTGTCAAAGGGGCAAACCATAGCCTTGCTGTGTTGGGTTACTTCTTCCAGGACTTTCCTGGTGGGGAGGGGAGCTGTCATATCCTTTGCCGATTGCTTTATCTGTATTCACATTCTCCTAACCACCGATTTACAATTCTCATATTTCATAAAGTTTTACAACTGGTTCATCATTTCTGTCAAAGTGCCATAAAGCACTCCAAAATTCAGAGGCCTTCCCCTAGACTTGTACCTTCTAATATTCAAGCTCAAATCTATTCCTACAAGCATTGCTCTGGTATCAACTACAAACCTAAAATGTTGACATTATCATTTACTCCCCACTCTTTGCCTTCACAGGCTAATCTCATCTTATTCTTTAACCCCAAAGGCCCCATGGTTATGTCTATGTACAAGTCAGTTAAAGGGAGGTCCTGTTTATGTCAAATTTGTGCTCATAAGTAGTATGATCTTTCTAAGCCATATGCACCCAGTCCAGGTGCCTGGAATAACGGTCATTCATCATCTTAAGAACATCGATCTGTATTCTCATTCGTAAAATATTTCAAACCTGCTGTGGTTGTGCAAGACTAGGATACAGGCACAAGGCTGGAGGAGGATGACTTGAGGTCAGCCTAGGCTATATGCAAGAAGCAGCTATTAGAAACACTTCAATACTATCACATATGGCTTGTATGTCATTGCATATGAAGTCCTTTGGGGTCTAGAGCTTTCACACATCTCTACCCTCAAACATGCAGCCTTGATTCCAGAAACAACTACCTACACTCAGTCCCACCAGCAAGGACTCTTCACCTATCCTTGTGTGGGCTTTCATCTGAAGCCCTCTTCTTGCCTACTATCTGGAAAATGACTACGGTAGCTAGTGCCTCCTCTCCCAGTCCTTCGTAAACAGCATCGTCTTTATGCCAGCTGGTTGGACCACAGTGGTGGGGGTAGGAGTAAGAACATTCTGTTACTCCAGAACATTCTGCTCCATTTCTCCGTTTAAGTGCTGCCTACCATCCCAAGCCTTTGGCACCAGAACTGAGGCTCCTAACCAGCCCAGATCCCAGACCAATCTCTAAGACAGACCTGCCTTACAAAGTCCCTTTTCCTGTCCTATATTCTTAGCACCTGAGCACTAAGAAAAACACTGGCTCAGTCACTGGAATCCCTGGTTTCTGCCTCTAACAGGTTCTCCCTGGATTCTCTCACTTGGCAGGATTCAGTTCCTGTGGTCTTCCTGGTTGTCAGTGCCAGAAGTGAAGCATGGTCAATGGTGAGCAAATTAGCAAGCTCTCGAGGTTGTTGGTGGGGTAAGGCATCAACACTAACACACCAACAGCTGTGCTGCGTGTCTTTTAGGCTCTACATTGGTTAATTTCCTAGCACGGTGAATGCTGTTCTCCCAATTCTTAGTTGGTGAGTGGGGTGCTGAAGTGTGGACCATAAGGGGGAAAAAAAAAACAAAAAATATGCCTTTAAAATCCCATCATGTTCAAAGTATCCACCGCACTCATTATCCTTAATCAATGAGACACACACACTTGCTTATTTTCATTTTCCTTTATTGTGTGCAAGAAGCTTTAGAAATTCTAAGACAGGAGCATCACTCATTTGCATATCCCTCATCTATATTTTACATCTTGTTCTATAAGGAAACTATTAACACACACAGTTCTAATGCCTCACAATGTATCTGTCAAGCAGCAGGATGCCAATGCGTCACAGCACGGGACAGAAGGGCTCCTGTGGGAAAGCACAGCAGCAGTATTTGGTGAATGGTTATGCATAGACCTGGCGTGGAGGTTAACGCTAGACCGTCCTCCACAGATAGCATGTGCTCTGACAGAGGTGCAGCTTCTACTAATACAGGGTAAAACATGTAACCTGCTAGACGTCTCCGACTCTGGGACACTTTAAGAGCAGACAATAAAAAGTGCTTTGATTTAAAGTCTATAACCCAATGCCATTCTACAGTCGCCTGAGCTTTTCTGAGCTCTGAGGACTGTTTGTTGGCTTTATGGTGTCAGCTTCAAATGTAAAAGCACTTAGTTTACCAGTCAAGATCTCCAGTTACACTGGTTACCTGTCACAGTCAGACACCTTCTAAGGAAAACTGACTTTAAAAAAGATTGCACTGTGGACCCAGAATTTCTAACTTCAAACACTGTTCCTCTTTAACATGAAACATGTACTACTTTCCATCATGTTTTAGATGTCGGCACATGCATGTTCTAAACTTTTAGCAAAATATCATTTTTGAAATGGTTAAGGCTAATCTAAACAAAGAGGTCAAGTTGTTCATGAAATAGCTATCTAGTATCTACTTCCACTGTGAGAAGCCATTCAGTCCAAACACCATCTTCAGGTGTGTGTTAATGCTTCAGTTAACTGTAATATAAATCTTTAGTGTTTTGGCATTTACATATGAGCCATGCTACCACATGGATAATTTGCAAACAAATATATATGCATGTGCACATGCACGCACACACACATACGCGTGTGCGCGCACACACACACACACACACACACACACACGCACACACACACACATCTTCAGAGGCAAACCACAGATTTGGGAAGGGCTAGTTGCGAAGGAACTGCAACAAGCTACCTAAGTCCTCAAGTTTCTAATTGATCCTCAAAGAGATGTCATCAGGCAAGGCTCTAGTATTTGGATGCTGTGTCTTTAAACTTTGAAGTTAAGCACACCTCTTGCACTGAGAGCCTGAGAACGCAGGTCTGACAATTATAATAGCTACAAATGCACTTAAAGAGGAAACAGGACAGAAAGCCACAGCACATGAGGAATCCTGGAAGGACAGTGTTTTCTCTTCTCTCTAGGTGGGGTAAAGGAGACTCATGACTCCAATTCTTAGACTCTTCACACTGGCATCCAAAATGTCTTTAGTTTCTTTAAAACACACAACTATGAGCTCTTACACTATATGATATTATTTCTTGGGCCAAACAGTTTTTATTAAAGTTTTAACAGATATGCTGGAAACATAAATAGCAATAAATAATGCTCTATGTGTATCTTTACAGAGATTAGTTTGGGCCTGGTTATAGATTGGGGGGATTACATCAGCTCCCATTCTTTAATACTGACACAACAGAGAGCGCACCTGCAGCTTAAAGTTTTTCCTGTTGCTATATAAAACCTTAGATACCCACAGCAAAACAACAGCAAAAAAATGAAAACCTGGAGCTCAGAACATTAGATTATGAAAAAAAAATCTAATGTAAACCTCTGGGTACCAAGATGCCTTGGGGCATCTTGACCCACTTAGTGATATTTAGTTAGTATAAGAAATAGCAAAAATCAATGCTAGAAACAATGCCACTGCTCTTTATGCCTTCTGGTCATATTATGTCCCATAAAGAAGTCAGAACAAGCCAGGTGGTGGTGGTGCACACCTTTAATCCCTGAACTTGGGAGGTAGAGGCAGGCAGGCGGATCTCTGTGAGTTCGAGGCCAGCCTGGTCTACATGTGCTAGTTCCAGGACAGGCTCCAAAGCTACTGAGAAACCCTGTTTTGAAAAAAGACAGAACCACCACCCCACACTCTCAGCTGTTGGCATCTTCCTCAGAAAATGTATAAATGAAGACTGTGCTCTACAGCTTCCCTTGCAGCGCACCCAAAGGGCTGTGATGTCTACAAGCAGTTCTTCAGGGACTCAGCTTGGGGCAGCGCCAGCAGACAGTTAATAGACAAAATCTGCCAGGATGAAAAATGAGGTACCAAACAAGATTAAACACAGCCATGAAGGACAGGAACCAGGAAAGGAACTTGGCTTTGCAGTTCATTTCTGTCTAGAGCAGACAACACTAGAAGGTTCATTAATCCATCTCTCTTCTCTAGTAAACAGTCCAAAGTTCAGTTAAAACAAACATGGACTCCTGGCAAGAGGCAGTTTACACAAGTAAGCAGGTTTTTTCAACCACTACTGTTTCAAGCCCTAGTGCTCTTTGAGGTCTGAAGTATTTTCTCCACAACACAAGCCCAGAACATAAAGTCCCCATATAAAGGGGGACCAAGCTCACTCTCCCTAAAGGAGAAGACAGTTTTTAGATTCCTAACTACAACTCTAGAACCCCCAACAGGTTTACCCCAAAAGTATTTCATAGAAAATAACTGTTAACACTGTAAGACTTATAATTAAGTTCTCCAATAAATAACCGCTATCTTGAAAAGTATCTTAAATTTACAAATTATCACTTTTACTTAATCTAGGTGACCATCAATTAGGATGCACCATATGTATCTCTTAAGAAAAAACACTGCCCAGTAAGCTATGACATATGCCTTGTATCACAGAAAAATGTTTTATTTTGTATTTATCCTGTGTTCTAAAATATTTATATCACATAAATCTTGTGCCTATGTGAAGAGCGTGTGAAATAAACTGGTTAAGTTATGAACTGTAACTTCACATTCCAAACCACTTTTCAAATCAGTCATGGGGATCTGAATCTTCCCACACATGTCGTGTGGCATTTCCTGAAGGGGTGCCTACCACTGCCTCTGTCTAATAGCAGCAGGCAGCCTTGGATAAAATGTTTGATGTCTTAATGGCAGTCCTCTCTGTGAAGTGGCCATGCCAGTCTCTCCTTGCTTTGAAGTTTTTTAGATCATTTCTGAGGATTTTGGCAATTTCTCCTGCCTTCGACTGCAATTGCTTGGCATGGAGATGGACAACTGTTTTGTAAATGCCTTGGTGACAAAATGTAGCAGAGCTTCATCAACTTGTGGGTATCTTCTGCTCTCAAGTCCTCTAAAGCGTTTTGTTGTTTCTTTGCAAGGAAGCAGAACTGTGATGGTTTCTCCAGCAGCAACTGTGGGCATCACTGATAGTAAACACGCTCCACCACTGTTTCCACGGTTTTCTGCATATACAATAACCTTCCATTTCAATGCTGACTCATAGCACTTTTTGAAGACATTTTTAAAATGCCAGCTAGACCCGACACATATGATACCAACAATATACACATCGGCTGAGGTAATGACACTGTAACAAGCTGCAAATTCACATATGCATGAGCTAGGATAATGACAAGACTACCACCTGGTTGACAGTAATGAGATATGTCCCGATTTAGGACAAGTTAAAATGTCAAGAAAAGGGTACATTTCATGACTAATAACATTTTTTTCAAGCCTGAAATGTTTACAGGTTTACACCAGTACAAAAAAATAAGCCAAAAAGTAAGAGTATTAAGTAGACCCAGTGAAGCAAAATATCCAAGATGAAATCTGTAATGGTCCAATTTGGTTTAAATTCCCTTTATTTCTTTATGGCTTATGTGTAAATCTTCTTTTGAACTGGATATAAATCCAATTGCAAATGTTCCTCGGTCACTTAGTAACTTTCCAAGCCAGGTCACTAAAGACAGAGGCTCACAACTAACTGCCTTAGACCATATTCTAGGACAGTGGGTGTCTGGCTAGTGGCCTTCATCAGCAGGCGCCCTTCTCTGGCGAGCAGATCTGATCCTGTGTGGTGAAGCTGAAGGGTCCTCTTCTGTTTCAGACCCTGAAGGCTCATGATCTCCTTCCTGGGATCCTGTGTCTCCCACCAGTTCCCGCAGAAACTTGAATTTAGATAAAAATAGATGCCATACGAAATACCAACCTAAAGGAAGACAAATCATCGAGACAAATTATTATAACGTTTTCAGCTCAGGACACTGCAGTAAACTGAAAAGTCTATTACAAAGCAGTATGCAGACTACAGTATGCATTCATACAACAAACACAGGGCACTTACAATGTGCGAGACATGAGGGTAGATTCCAGGGTCATACAGGAAGACAAGTTTCTGATTTCATGCAATTCTGAATCCAGCAGTAACATAATGATGTAGGGTATGGTTGCACATACACTCTTGGAAGACTGAGGCAGGTGGATGGTAAGTTCAAGGCTAGCCTGAGCTACGTGATAAGATTCCAGTCTTAAATGACAACTTTCTATACAAATATAAATAAGATTTGGACTAAGTAAGAGTACTTCTTGTATTAAGATCAATTTGGAGAGTATTTTTGTGGAAAAGAAATACACTTGACTAACGACTGGACAAGCCCTATCTCAGTTCCACTCAAGATGAGTCACTGAGTCAGTGAAAAGATGTTAAGCAGCAGGAGTCAACTGAACCTCAGTGAAAATGCCTCCACCAAGACCACCCTGCTGAGAATTTCACAGAACACTATAAAATACTTTAAGTTCATGATGGTCATAAAGCCTGTGAGCCAACAGTGTAAGTCCAAAATTTTCAGAAAATGACATCTTTACATCAAATTCTTTAAGGAAGAAGCATCATCTAATTAATAACAGATCAGTCAACTAAGCCAAAGTCAGCTTGTCCCGCAGCATTAAGAGCAGAATACCTGAGAAGCCAGGGGAAGACAGTCACAGCACCAGTGTTTTCTGCCACTGTTTCCTTCATGCCATTTATTCAAAAAGGCCAGCAGGCCAGAAAACCCAATGGCTTTTCCGACCCCGTGTTAAACTAGGCCATGAAAACAGCCACCACCAAGGGGCGGTGGTCAATCTGTCTTGTTCCCTACAGTTACTTGGGAAAAGGAGCTCAACACTCACTCCTCAGAGCATAAAAACTAACTTGGGAAACTCCCTCCATTTCTTGGGTTTTGTCGTTTCTTCAGACTGAATACTACCTATTAATCAGACCTTAAATATGTCAACTATGTGCATAAATGCCCAAGTTCTGCAAAATAACATTTCAATGACATTTCAAATTAACATGCTCAACTTTTACCCAAAATTCATTGCTAAACAGGTGGAGGATTAGAGGAAGAAGACGGGATGAACCACTTCTGATCTAAGACTCACAAAGCTGAGCTTGCCTCTTTAGGGCTGTGGGAGGAGCCACCTAGAGGGCTTAGCTGTCTGTCACTTAACAAATATTCCATAAACTTCTCAACTGACATGAATTCAAATGCTAACAGGTCAGGGAAATCTGAAGTAGCTTTTGTTTTTCTCAAATTATATTTTTACAGATATGATTCCCATACCATAAAGTTTATCCTTTTGAAGTATATAACTTAATAGTTTCTGGGATATTCATAAGGCCGTGTGATCAACACTGCTGAACTCTGGAGCCTGTGCACCAACTCTAAGAGAATCCTCCAGAGCCATTAACAGCTGGGGAAGGATTTATGATGACCAAGAACCTATCTAGTTGTATATAAAGTCCTGGATTTGAACTCCAGCACCACATAAAACAAGGCGTGGTGTGCGTGTTATTGCACACCTATAAAACTAGGCGTGGTATGGTGTTGCACACCTAGGATACAAACACTTGGAAGTGGGAGCAGGGGGATCAGAAATCAAAGGTTATCTTTTATATAATGAGTCTGAGGTAGTCTGGGCTATGTGAAACTTTTAAAAAATCAAAAAGAACCATGGTATTATATAAGAATCTCCCAGCATTGCTGGAGGTGAGAGCTCACACCTTTAAGCCCAGCACTCAGAAGGCAGAGTCAGGTGTTCAAGACCTGTCTGGTCTACATAGTAAGCTCTGGGCCAGCCATGGCTACACAGTAAGACCCTGTGTGAAAAAGAAAACCTATAAAACAAAAAGCTGAAGACAGCAACAGTTGTCAAAGGTTTTGGATATAAGAACTTTCCGTTATATTCCATGCTTTCTTCCTCCCAAGCTGCACTGCCAGTAACAACAACAACGTAAACAGCTTCAGTGACAGCCAACATGCAGGAGGCAGGATTTGGCTCAGCAAACAGCAGCCATGCACCAGCCTCCTCCCAGCTAAAGGTGACTACTGCACACTACATCTCTAGGATCTGCCACTGTGAACATGCTACATAAAGTGTAATCAGCATCTGGCCTTTGTGTCTGGCTTTATTTATAAAACCTCTTTTCAAGGTGCATCCTTGTTTGGTGGCTGCACTATGTCCAGCAACACGCAAGGTCCCATTTCTCCACATCGTCACCAACACTTCTTATTGCCACTCCTACACACACTCAACCCTCTAGGTATAAAATTGCACACTACAGTGGTGGCTTTGATTTTCATCGGTTTACATGTTTCCATTTTAATTTTTAAACTATTTATCAACTTTTTTGCCTTGCTTTTGAAAAAATGTCTAACCAATTCTGTGTAGTTTAAGGGGACTATTTTGATTTGGTTTTGGTTGCTTTGTTGTTATTTTTTTTTTAATTTTGAGCTGTAAGCTCTTATGTGTTCTAGACAGTAGATACTTTCCCCAATTCCATTCAGTGTCTTTCACTAATTTTGGAATGATTTTTGAAGAACGATGTTTGGTTCTGATGAGACCCAGTAAATCCCTGTAACGTGACTTCCTGGGCTGTTGCTGTCACATAGAAAAAAACTACTGAGTGACTCAAGATTAAGATTTACATTTGTCAATCTTCTAAAAGTTCGACAGATTTAAACACATAAGTCTTTGGCCTACTGTTAATCTGACAACAGAGATGGGTCCATATTCATTTGTTAGCATATGTATATCACATTACCCAGATCATTTATTGAAAGAACTATCCTTCTCTTAGAAACTTGGTCAAAAACCAGTCACAAACGGTAATTTTCTTCTGGACTTTAATTCACCATATGCCGATCTTATGCTGACAAGCATATCTGAACTATGGTAGCTTTGCATTACATTTTGAAGCCAAGAAGTGTATGTCTGCCAACTTTGTTCTTTCCCAAGATTATTTTGACTACTTGGGTCCCTTGCATTTCTAAGTGATCTTAGAGTCGGCTAGTCAGGGAAACAAGTCTGTAGGTCAAAGTAGGGCCTACGCTACTTCTGTAATGCCATTCTAGTCAACCAAAATATTCCCAAAATGAGCACACATGGTTATATTGTTCGTACACATGTATGTGCATGTGTGTGTGGAGGCCAGAGGTCGATATCAGTGTCTTCCTCTATGGCTCTGGGATTATAGATGTGTAACACTTCTCCTGGCTTTTTGTGTGATGCTAGGAATCTTAACTCAGAAACTGCAAATATAAATGTAAATTCACTATCAAAAAATTCAGTACAAAGAGGTCTTTACATCCTTAAGACCAAATATTCTAGAAAGAATGAGGGAAGAGGTGGGTAACAAGATGCCTCTGACTGAAAAGCATTAACTATTATTCTGCAGGGGATGGAGAGGGATTGAGTGAGGGCTGGTGGGAAGCTGCTCAAAACACATACAATTTCTGTTTGCTTGCTTTTTGAGACAAGATCTCATTTTGTAGCCCAGGTTGGCCTGGAACTTGAAGTGTCATCCAGGCTGGCCTTACACTTGAGACAATTCTGATTTGCAAGCGTCCCAAGTGAAATTAAAGACATGCTATCATATCCAACTCACAAACAAATCTGCTAGTTAATGTCTAACTAAAGTGCTGGACTTGGTGGTGCCTATTACCATACTTGAGAGGTGAGCTGGATACAGGAGGATCCTGAGTTCCATACTATATACTTATATATATAAGAAGACTCTGCATCAACACAAAGTAACCAAAACCTTCCCTGATTCCTTTAAAGCATTAACACACGTTATTTTGAGTGAATGTTGACACTGCAAGAGGCTCCAACTGATAGAGCAGAGCTACTTTTACTTGGTGTGGAAGCAAGGAAGGGCCATAGTTTCCCTCTGAGGTACAAGTTCACTGTAAACACAGTAAAAACAACCCAACGTAATGATTCTACTTAAAGGCACCTGGTTGCAGCAATGTCTAACCGTAGCATTCAAGCTTCAAATCTGCTAGGGAGTTCTCAGAAACTAGATTCTCGAGGGCTCGTCTCACAAACCCCAAATCAACCTAGGAGCTCTGCTTACTCATTTTTATTTGTTTGTTTTTTTGGCACAGTGTCTCACTATATGGCTCTGCCTATCTTGGAATTCATTATGTAGACCAAGCCACCCTCAAACTCAGAGATCTACCTGCCTCTGCCCCCAGTCGGCTACAGTTAAAGGTGTGTCACCATGCCTGGCTGCCCTTTCTCATTTTGAAGTTCCATAGATTATTCTAATGTACATTTAAGTTTGGAAAACACAGAAATGGCTGACAAAAAGTGGATCGATCACTTGGCCAAAGAAAAGGAGAAAGGGAGATTCATGGTTGATGTCCATGGGGAAGAAATGAAGAACCAGCTGACCAGAAACTGCCTCAGAAGACTCCATTTCCAAAAGCCACATTAGTATTTATTGAGACATGATGATTACATAAGGAAAATGTTCTGGCTAGTTTTATGTTAACTTGACACAAACTAGAGGTACTTAGGAAGAGTACCTAAAATTTTCTCATTTTCAACTAAGAAAATGCCCTCACTAGATTGGCCTATGGGCAAGTCTGTGATATTTTCTTGAATGATAATTGATGTGGTAGGGCCCCACTCACTGTAGGCAGTGCTACCCTCGAGTTGGGGGTCCTGGGTTCTATAAAAAAGCAGGCTGAACAAGCCATGGAGAGCAAGCCATGGTCTCTGCATCAGCTCCTGCCTCCAGGTCTCTACTCTGACTCCCCCAAATGGTGACTATATATAAACAGAAATAAACCCTTTCCTCCCCAAGTTGCTTTTGGTCATGGCATTTTATCACAGTAACAGAAACCCCGACTGAGACAGAAGACTATGTAGAGAAACTGTCAGCAGTGGGGGTTATGACTCACTGTCTAGCATGTCTAAGGTCCTAGTTTCAATACCCAACACCATAGTGATATAAAATAAAGTTTGCCTGAAGATCAGAGTGCAGAGCTAAGCCACTAGAGGCCAGGCAGTGGTGACACACACCTTTAATCCCAGAGGCAGAGGCATCTCTGTCAGTTCAAGGTCACCCTGAGCTACACAAAATTGATCCAGTCTAAAAGAAAAACAGAGCTCACGAAAGGTGATCCCAGGCCTTTAATCCCAGCACTAGGGAGGTGGAGACAGGAGTGATATGACTGGACAGAGAGAGGAATATAAGGCGGGAGGAGTCAGGAATTCAGTGCAGTTTGAGGCAGCAGTCTAAGGAGGCAGTCTGAGGACAGAACTGCCCTTTTGGGCTGATGATTTGGTAGAGATAAAAGGTCTCTAGCAGTTGGCTGCACTGCTTCTCTGATCTCTGTTTTCACCCTCTAATGTCTGACTCTGGGTTTTTATTAAGAATAATTAGAATTTGTGCTACATAACACCTCAATTAAAATTTTTTCCCAAGGGCTGGAGAGATGGCTCAGAGGTTAAGAGCATTGCATGCTCTTCCAAAGGTCCTGAGTTCAATTCCCAGCAACCACATGTTGGCTCACAACCATCTGTAATGAGGTCTGGTGCCCTCTTCTGGCTGGCAGGCATACATGCAGACAAAATGTTGTGTACATAATAAATAAATAAATATTTTAAAAAAATTTTTTTTCCCCAAGTATCACCAATGAGTTGGATGATGTCACAGGAAGTTCACAGATGAAATAACAGATATAATGGTCAGAGCTGTTTAAATATCTGCTCTAAAACTCATGTGGAGATTACTTGAAATCTTAACAATTTAAAGAAGGGTTTAAGAAATGAGTTGATACCAGCATAGAGGGAATATATTAAGTATCACAAGGATAGATTTGTCTGTCCCTTCCTCTGTTTGCCCTTCTACCCAACAATGCCACAGCAAAGGCCCTCACTGGGTATTTGCACTACAGTCTTCCACAGCTATGTACCCAATGAACAACTGTCATTTATGATTTACCTAATGTGTGAGGTTCTGTTGTAGTAGCAGAAACCAGACTAAGTAGATGGTCAGAGTTAGGCAAAAGGTTGGTTATGCTCTAGAGTTGGGCTGTGTCTGCTCCATAAAATTGTTTAATATAAGAACTGTGTTTGGAGCTCACTCTCCTGTGCACTTGGCAAGTAAGAAAACACTAGCGCAATGAAGCTTCACCCCTGACACACTACTAGACAGACACACACATCAAAGGGTCAGGTGTGCATATGAGGTGTGGGGGCTAGGAAGCAAGAGCCCCACAGACACAGGACACCATTAGCAGTTCAGATTCACAACTTCAACTTAGCCTAAGAGCAGACTGACCTAACTGAACTCTGAGCTTGGGATAATAACTTCTCCCAGGTGTGTGCATGTCACGGGGGAACAGGATGGAAGAAGAAACTTATGAAAACCTAGATGACCTTCTACTGAAAAATATCTACCTCCTTAGACCCTGTAGCATATGGGCTAACTCACAGAAGCACAACTCACCAGAGCCCTGCCACAGAACAAACTTCTTGCTTACTCTTTTCTATGGACATGGCTCTTGCACCATGTCCTGGGATTTAGAAAGAAAAACAGGAAGGAGAGAAAGGGGAGGAGAAAGGGAAATTCTATTTATGTATAGTCAAACACCAAGGCTGCATGTTAAAATGAGTTCTTCACACGCTTGTAAAAGGAAGGTTCAGGCCTTGTCCCACCCTTAGACTAATAAGCACTATAAGTCAGAAAAACTGGCTGGTGACAGAGGCCCTGGGTTCTGAGACAATAAAAGGTGACTCACTTATGTGTGCCAGTAATTAAGCATTAGAACAAGGATAAATTCTATGAAACATACTGTATGAGATTTCTACAGATAAATGTGCCAGAAGGGTAGTGATCATAGATGAGCTAAACACTTAACCATCACTATCAATATAACTAAAAATTCATTGTCAGTAGTGTTCACTTCACACAGTGAATTTACATTCAACATTTCTCCTAATCTTCATAACCTCTCTGAATTAGTTAAGACCGCCAACCATTACTCCCATTCCTACATAAAAGACTCAATGGTTAACAGGAGATTTTTGTTTTGTTTGTTTTAAGCTAAGAGACCAATTAGTTAAGAATCTGAGAGAAAAACAACACAGGGCAGGCAAGCTCTAAATCTCAGCAACTGCTGAGAGGGAGCAGACAGTAAAAGAGGAAGAAGGTCTCATGCCTTGGGTTCAGCAGGAGGCCAGCAGGCAGCTGTGCTGGGAGGGGCTGGAGACAGACTATCCAGAGTGTGAGCAGGTACACTTAAGATGGGACCGGTATGTAGAGACAAAGAAGAAAGGAAAAGTTACTTTTTGAGTCAGAACTCAGAAAAGTGAGCAGTTCTGGGAATCCTGCAGAGGAGATCAAGGGAGGATTGTAGGAGCTAGAAGGGTCAATGACATCACAAGAAAACAGCCCACAGAATCAACTAACCTGGACCCATAGGGGCTCACAGAGATTGAACCATCAGGAGCCCTCTATGGGTCTGACCTAGGTCCCCTGCATACATGTTATAGTTGTGTAGCTTGAGGTTCCTGTGGAAATACCAACAGTGGGAGGAGGGGCTGTCTCTGACTATTTTGTCTGCTTATAGGACCCTTTCCTCCTACTGGGTTGTCTCAACCAGCCTTAGTATGAGGAGAGGTGCCTTGTTTCATTATAACTTGATATGCCACGTTTGGTTGATATCCCTGGAAGGTTTGCCTTTTCCTGAAGGGAACGAAGGAGGAGTGGGTCTGGGGGAGTGGGGATGGGGGGGGCGCTAGAGTCAAGATATAATATGTGAAAGGGGAAAAATTTCAAAAAAGAAAACTGAGCAGGCTTTTATAAGTAAATATCTATATATAAGCAACTGCCATTTATTGCCCCCACCCCCTTTAAAATAGGGTCTTAAAAGATAAGGTAGCCCAGACTGGCTTCAAACTTAGAGACTGAGATCCTCTTGCCTCAGCCTTCCAAATGCTGGGATTGTCATGCCCAAGTAACAATTATCAAAGAGAGCCTTACTTAGGACAGAGCAGTGAATCTAAGTATTTCAGGTTATTGGGTTTCATGGCAGAAGTATGGCAAGGCACCATTTCGGGGATGATCACATCCACTACAGTGGGATGTCTGTGATCACCCAAATTCACACACTGCAACACAAGCCCCGCTGTGACTGCACTAGAGGCTGACCCTCTGGGAGGTGATGAGGTCAGAAGGTATGGTTCTCATGAAAGCACCAGACATGGTCACTAATGCCTGTGTCACCAGTGTATTCTGTATTCTGTCCGTCTCGGGTCGACTGGTCTGATAGGATTGCTCAGCGTCTTTGTAAAAAGGCACCTGCAGTTGGGTCTGGGTGCTGTAGATATAGTAACCAGCAGGAATCTTCAGTTAATGCTGACCCTCAATAGTCAGTTGACACACATTTTAAATCCTTACATTTGTCTGGTGGAATGGTGCACGCCTCTAGTCCCAGCACTCAGGAAGCAGAGGCATGTGTACCTCTGCGAGTTCAAGGTTCACCTAGTCTACATAGGGAGTTTTAGGCCAGCCAGGGCTACATAGTAAGATCCTATCTCAAAAAACAAACCAAACAAGCAAACAAAATCCTTAAATTCTTGTACAGTTTTGAGAGGGAATGTAGGACAGAAAAGAAGGCACCTGGATGTCCGGTTCTGAGTCTTACTCTGCCGATGAGTTAAGGTTTGGGGAGTGCTGGGGGCCCGCTGAAGCTCTGCAGCTCACTTCCATAAGAAACAGCATTCGTGTAGGAAAATCCCCAGCAATGCCTTTTGAATGCTGACTTGACACTTTTTTACATTTCTTTTGTTGTTGGTATTAACATTTTATCTGTTAATTATACTTAAGTAAGGCTAAGTAAATCATAAATTAAAGTCAATTATTAGTTAAATTTTTAACCCATCACTTTCAGATGGTTCCAGAACCTTGAATTCTTACACAGACAAACTGAAACCCAGCTTGTCATCAACGAAGCCAAAAGAGCCTATCCACTCTGAAATAATCAGTCTCTAACTAGAAATTCCCCGTATTTCCAGTATTTTCCACCTTGTTTGCTTCCAAGTGCCTTTTTGTTCGGGCACTTTGCCAAGCTCAACGCCGTGCGGTGTGGTGCTGCCTAGACTTCAATCTATTGTCCTCAGCCCAGAGTAAACTAAAACTATGCTTCATCTTGAAGACCCGCTTCAAACACTGATCAATTCACACGGACTCACCTGTACTCCAGTGTCCCGCAAGCAGACATTCCCAGGTAGCTCGCTATCTGTGAACACGTATTTATTAGAGGCTGAGAACATGGCTCAAAGCAGTCCCAGGTCTGACTGAGTCAACTTGATGCACTCTACACTCTACTATACCTGCGAATCAGTGTGCCCAGCATAGCATAGCCTGGATCTCAGTACTACACCTGCCAGTGTGCTCAGGCTAAACCAGGGGGCACAGCCTTGCCAACTTATCGAGAGGTTGTGACCCAGGTTAATACAACCCCTCTCCTCATACTCTGGCCTCCTCGGGCCTAGTGGACATGAGTTCTAGACCAGCCCTAAAGCTCCAAAGCGCACGTGCTCTTTTCGACACCACTGTTGCCAACTCACACTACAATCACAGAGCCCCTGGCGTTCCCAACTCTACTACCGTTTCCTACGCTAAAACTGTCATCAACATAGCATAAACCTAACTGGATTCCTTCCTCCCAGGCTGTGGCTCTAAGAGCCTGGAGAATCTTGACATTTCCATAAAACCTCTTCACTGGCTACATCTGTTCCCAAATCTTGATGCCTCTTGCACTCATCATCACCTCATCCCAGCTCACTGGTCATGGGCTGAAAACTGACTCATTTATTCATTTTTTCATTCAAACATAGCGCCTGCTATGGTCCAAATGCTTTCATGCTGCAATATGAATGCCCAGTGACAAGGGAATCTACGAAGAGCAAAGGACAGGGGAAGGACGGGGATGCTGCTGTCGTTACAGAGACAGTGTCCATGGCATGGGAAAGCTGCAGAAGCAATCTCTGAACTGCATTTCCAGCCGCGCTAAGCCTGAGATGGTCGTGGCACTCACTGGAGAGTGGGGCTAACCCAAGCTCTATGCCTCCCCACCCCCTCTAGAGGTCAGGGTGTGGGCTCAAACTTCCCAGTCTCCAATCACATGCTCAGTGTTTACTGTGACCAGTCTTCATCCTAAAATAATCTAGGGGCCCCAGAGACACTTCATGGGCATAAGCCCTGGTTGTGACAGGGTTCTGATAACGTGACACTCATATCACGTAGGCTGGTCTACGGGAAGTGGAGTTACAGGGCTTTGTGCCAAATCTACTCTTCATGAGAGCGCAGAAATAAACTCGTGAAGTCTTGGGAGAATGGGGAAGAAGGGGGATAAAAGAGAGCACACAAGCCACCTTGATGAACTTCACCTGAGAGCAGTGTCCCCACATTAATGGACCTCTTCAAACACCTGCAGTGTTTCTGAATGACTAAGCTGGAGTCACCTTCCAGCTTGTGGCTTAAAGACGAACCTGAGTGTGCTTATCTTTGTACCTCCAAATACACATTAAACATTTAGGTGAATAGGTATGATACCTAGCCCAGCGACCAGGAAATGAAGATTAAACTCATCCAGCAGGGTTTACAGGAACCAGAAGAGCACATTTTAGGTGAGGATTCAGAGTTAGGTGAGGCTGTCAGATAACTAGCATTTACATAACAGAGACTCTGCCAGAAGTGCTGGCCCAAGCCGTAGATCCTAGACTTCCAGAGGCAGAGACAGGCAGGTATCTGAGAATTCCAGGTCAATCAGGTACAGTGAGACTCTGTCCAAAAAACAACAACAACAAAAACAAAAAAAAAACCACTTTCCAGGTTGATAGATACATCAAGGCATTTCTGGTTTAGTAAGGACAGCCACTCAGAAAGGAGCTAAGAGAAGACCTCTAACAGTAAGTAACACAGAACAAAGGAAACCTTTGTTTTCAGCCTAGTGAAGGTACAAGATAAAACAAGGCTTCCTCTCTGGGGAGGAAGCCTCAGGTTGACCAGTTACCTATAGTTTGGAGGATGAAGTCCTTAGGGACACAGGTGGGGCTTTGCTCACTCTGAACACCCAAGACCACCCTTCCCAGCAAATGTACCTAAGAATCTAGTCGGTATATTTCACTCAGTAAGTTATCCATTTGAGGCGATCCTGGTTTATACCACACATGACCACTAATACTGGAATTTGATGACTAACAGAGGGATCTTCTCCCATTCTTCAGATGAGGGCCTCGTATGTTATGTGCCAGGCATTACCCTGGGGTCTGGAGACACTGCGCAAAGCGAATGAGGTCCCTGCATGTCAGTGGTGAACAACAGACTGCCACTTCTCAACCTTCTGAGGAACCAGGCTGAAATCATAGTCCTCTTGCTAAAGTTGCACATCCTAAAGCTACAACTATTTACCTGACCTTTCTCAAGAGATTAAAGAGATGCCAATAATTAAACATTATTAAAGATGCCAATAAATCAGTAAAAGATAACAGCCCAGTCTCCAACAGGCCACCAGTTTCAACTGGCATGTTTTCCAGGTGTTCTGCCATCTCCACCTTACAAGGCAATAAGCAACTTGCTGTTTGTACTTCCTGTCTAAAAAATCCAACATCTACTAATACCATCAACACCATTTTGTAGAATAAATACCTGATTCTAAAATAAAAAGAAATTACACCACCTTACTGTGCTAGGAACATGACTGAACTCCTCCAGCCCTCTGCTCTGTCTAAGGGAGCTGCCCAGTTCAGTGTTTCTGTGTGACAAGTCAGTCAGGACACAATGACAGTGCTTTAGATCCTGGAAGAGACCAGCACAACCCCAAGTGTCAAGTCACTGGATTAGAAGTCCCCTAACCAGCCTCCCTGTGAGCTAGTGCCTTAGTCAGAGATGCAAGGGGAGAAAAGAACCACATGGGGACACCTTGAGGTGAAGCTCCTGGACTGAGCCACTGCCACAGGCTCCTGAGGTTATTAGGCAGATCACTCCCAGAATATTAACTGGGACTGAGTTCTCTACTGCAGGTGCCTAAATCCATTCCTAATAAATTATCAGTTATCTTTTTAAAATCGGATTTAAAAAAAAAATCTGTGGAGTGGGAGAGATAAGGGAGCTTAATCAGCTACCAGGTGTAAACAAAAACCAACAAACCTATTCTCTGAACAGGAACAGGGGTCAGGCCCTGACTTAAACCCCAGCAGCAGGCTTCTGTTCAGATCCACACTGAGGAGCTTCTAGCCTCAGGCAGCCCAGGATACTTCTCCTTACAGAGAAGTTTCTAGTCCAAAACTTAGGCTCTTTGTGATTTCCACCTCTACTGTTTGGACCAACATAAAAGAGTTGATATGGAAATGCTCTCGGTTCTCAGATCCAACAGCCATGGCTCTGCGGTAGGTGGAGAGCCTGTGCCAGGACTTGGTTCTTTCAGGCTAGATTCTCATCAGCTCACTAAATCCTCCCATTTCAGAGAATCTCCGCTATCAATTTTGGTTTAATACCACTAAAAACTTAATGGTAGAGAGGGGTATACAAGCTGGATATGAAATGCCATCAAGAATCAGAAAAGGGCAGTGGGAAGAAAAGTAACTGGCAAGTAGGAACTAAGTGGATTCCTCTGGGGAAAAAAACATGTTGATACTCTCATAGAACAGCTCTCCATGCTAACAATGAGGGTGTGTGTAAACTAGACTCTGCCATCACCAAATCACTGGGCATGGTGAGACCACAGTTAACAAGAACCCGTGGGTGTTTTCTGTTGCAGTTGCTTTCTTGTTTTGTTTCAAGGCAGGGTTTCTCTGTGTAGCCCTGCCTGTCCTGGAACTCCCGCTGTAGGCCAGGCTGACCTTGAACTCAGAGGTCTGCCTGCCTCTGCTGGACAAGTGCTGATATTAAAGGTGTGTGCCTCCACACCACTGGGTAAGAAACATTGTTTTGTTTTAATTACCTCATGCTCGAATATGAACATACCAAAGCCTCTCTCTAGATATCTAAGAAAGAGTCCAGGGTAAAGCCTGGGTTCCATTCCAAAGGAAACTGGCAGAAAACAAAGATAGTGCAGGAAAAATAAAACAAAACCACTTATTTCAGAGAAGAGTAGGAAATTGCTAATCTAGAAGAAACTACCCCTTCTCTAGAAACAGAGAGGGGGGTGTCTCAATTGCGTATGTCCAGACAAACAAACAAAGGCAAAATGAACCGAGGTTCGTCCTGACATTCCAGTATACCATCAGTGATGAAAAGGCATCTGGAGACAGAAACCAAGTCACTGGATTACTCAAAATTAGCCCTGGAAGCTACAAAAAACAAAAAAAAAAAACAAAAAACAGGCAATAATTGTTAAAAGTCTAGATAAAAACAATTGGCAACCTCAGGTCTACTCAGAGCACTGATCAAATATCAGGCCTGAAAATCAAACATGCACCTTTTCTTAGGAAGCTCTCTCCTACAAATGTGACAAAGATGGTGCCATGAGATCCAGGACAGGGCAGAGTGTGGGACAGCGCAGCAGAGCAAGCTCAGCTCTGTGTGACACTGACAGCCGCTGAGAATGAAGGGCTCCAGGGAGGGGAACCAGCAATGGACTGAACATATGGAGACCATCGCTCGTGAGTGTGTAGATTCTGGAGGCCGAAGGGAGAACAAGCAACAGGGACATAGAACAAAGCACGAGGCGCTCGGGATGGAGCCCACTGTTAGACCACTCGTCTGGCATGTCCAGGAGCCTAAGGTACATCCACAGCATTGGAAAGATGAAAATAGTGGGTAAACTTAAAAAAGGCAACTGCTAAATTCAAGCAAAATGAAACTGTAAATGGCCAGATTATACTGTTGGTCCAGCAGGGATGTTTACACAGTCCAAACAAATATAACCCCTGATAACTAATTTGGCCAAAAACTGTCATAAATGGTAAGCAGAGAAAACCACCTCACCTAATAAACATCTAAATTACAGAATCAGGTGTAGCAATGAAGGTTATCAAGACATGAGACCTCGTTTGGAGGAAAAGGGATTTGGAAATGATTATCGGCCACTAAGAACGGAAAACACCAAGGTATATGAAAACGCAGAGTGCTTCTCAGGGAGAAACCTCGATTATACAGAAGAGGACTAACTAACTAATTCCCACTCAGTAATATGGGAATCACTTATTACCCACCTTGACAAAGGGCAGCTTCAGCAAACGGCACAGACAGAACACATTTTAGAATGAATGAAAAAATTAAAAAGCAGAAACAACCAATATATACAGAAGGAAAACCTCCCTAGGAACATGAAATTTGAAAATTTGAATTCACTGAGTGAGACAGCTCATCAGTGTTCTCCAGCAAACTCAAATTTGAGTCCTTAGGGCTAGTCTGGTGACAGATTCTGATCCAGTGTCTAGTGGGCACTAAACAGAAAATGATTAAATTGAATGAGATCAG
Organism: Dicrostonyx torquatus; assembly: GCA_028555095.1. NCBI lineage: Eukaryota > Metazoa > Chordata > Mammalia > Rodentia > Cricetidae > Dicrostonyx > Dicrostonyx torquatus. The sequence goes on along the minus strand of JAQHUG010000008.1, from coordinate 17,700,384 downwards.
AAAACAGAAAACCCAGTCCAAAGGGCAGAGGCTGGTATAACAAAATCTCCAAAAAAAAAGTTTATACATTTTTCTTCTTGAAAATTTTCAAAACATTAACTAGTTCTCCAAAGAGCCAATGGCCATCAGAAAGGTAATAATTATTTTAAAGGCATATGCCTAAACTACTTCCTACCCTTCTGCAAAAGCTGTAGAAATGGTACCTGTCACAAACTGAACTGTGTGTGCCCCTTCCCCAGGCAAATTCAAATGTTCTAATTCCCAGTGTGCTCCGTCTGGAAAGGAAATAGGTCATAAGGGCCAGGGCGCAGATCCAACGACTGGTATATCAGGTACATGCAGTAAGCAGACCCTGTGAAAGCTCCAGGAGAAGATGGCCATCTCCAGGCCAAGAAGAGATGCTCTTAATGCCCTTCGAGCCGCCAGGGCCGTTAGAGAGAAATTTCTGTGGGGTAAGTGAACCCGTCTGTGTTATTCTGCAATGTAGCTGCCGCAAAATACCATGGCACCCCAGTTCCCAAGTCTAGTCTATCTCTCTCCTCTTCTCTTCAACCTTCACCCACATTCTAGTCAAAACAAAAGGCCGCTTTACCCTGTCAGTTTCCCAACAAGAAACAGTTTGGACGACCTTATTAGTTTTAAAGTATCTTATTTTACCTCTCACCCATTGCGTTTCCTGAAACTAATGGCAAAGCCTGCTTAGAAAAATGCGTAAAGGGCAGTGGTGCGTGATGGTGACGCACACCTCTAATCCCAGCACTTGGGAGGCAGAGGCAGTCAAGCTCCTGCCAGCCTGGTCTACACAGCAAAGAGAAACCCTGTCTCAAAAAAAAAAAAATTTAAAAAATTAAAAAACAAGCAACCTGATGGCCACTGAAAGTCGAGAAAACAATCAGAATTAAAATGTCTCAGAGCAAGTTGGACAAGTGTTTATACAAGATTTAGTACGGTTTGTATGTCACATTCTCATTCCAAGTGAGAAGGGTAGCATATGCCTTCATCCTTTGTTCAATGGTGCTAATGTTCAAGGATGTGTTTTTTCTTATTTCAAGAACCTTAAGATGGGGGCATGTAGCGTGACTAATAAAATACCCAGAGACAGATATTGGGGTACAACCTGAAGGTCAGAAAAGCAAAACAGCCAGCCACTGGCTCTTACCTCTACCTCAGTCCAAAATGGTGATCCTGCCTCCAGGAGTCTCAGAATGAGACTGTGTGTGAGAGCTGTTTCCTCCCATTTTATAGTCCTCTCTAGGACTGGAATTAAAGGCATGCACCACTACCGCCAGGTTTCTATGGCAAACTAGCATGGCTACTGGGATTAAGGGTGTGTGGCACTACCGCCTGGTCTGTAAGGCTGATCAGTGTGGCTGTTTTACTCTCTAATCTTCTGGAAAGCTTTATTTATTAAAATACAAATGAAGTATCACTACAGGGGCATAGCTTGCCAGAGCCTGGAGTTCCATCCCTTGCATTGAATCAACTGGATGGAGCACTCTGGATCAGTAACTCAAGGTAACCCCTCCACCACATAGCAAGTCCAGTACCAGTCTAGTTTACCTGAGGCCCCCATCTCAGGAAAAAAAAAATCTTAAACATCAACAATTAGTGAAATCACCTGTTTACACATCAGAAAATTGAGAGAGATTATTTTATTGTTTTATGTCATGAGAAAAGAAATACTGGGCCAGGTGTGGTGGTGCACATCTTTTTTTTTTTTTTTCCAAGACAGGGTTTCTCTGTAGCTTTGAAACCTGTCCTGGAACTAGCTCTTGTAGACTAGGCTGGCCTCGAACACACAGAAATCCGCCTGCCTCTGCCTCCCAAGTGCTAGGATTAAAGGCGTGCACCATCACCTACTGGTTAGCACATCTTTAATCCTAGTATTTGAGAGGCTGAGGCAGTTGGAGCTCTGAGTTCAAGACCAGCCTGGTCTACATAGTAAACTCCAGGACAGCCAAAGCTACATAGTGAGACCCTGTTTTAAAAAATAAATTAATTTAAAAATACTACTTTTAACTCTTGTGTCTCTAGAAATAGTCAACAACTTTTAGGGTTGAGGATCAGTTCAATAGTTCAGTATGTGCTTAGCATATGTGAGGTCCTTGGTTCAATCAGCATCAGTGACAAAAATTAAATACACACATAAGTAAGTATCTAAATACAAGTGTGTAAGTATCTTTTCCCAGTACAGCCACGGGACTGAGCATTTCCTATGTAATAATAAGCTCTACAGTATTTATAAAATTTTAACCAAATACTCCATCATGTCAAACACATACTTTGTTCTTATAAATAGCGGTGCTGGTTGGCATCTATTTGAAATACTTTCCAGTTTCTCACAACTGTCTGGCCTCTCTGCTAAGACCTGTGGTTATCAGCTACTGTGCATAACGAATTAAGAGGGATCAAAAACACGCCTTGAGAACAGTGTAACGTCCTTTCATTCTGTGAAGGAAAGTACACACAGCAAACCAAACAGCACCATTACAGCAGAACCAAGAATTTGGTTACCGGACCCTATATGTTTATTAGTGTTTTTAAGGCTCTGCCGGGTATCACATCTGCCCCTGCTCGGAATCTGGTTAAAGCCTGAACTCGAAGTAAACAAACAACTTCATACGCGCTGGAAACCCAAGCCCAAGCGTGCTCCAGCCCTTGGTTAAATGAAGGTGCTGAAATCTCTCACCGGGCTCAGAATCTCCAAATGAAAAGATGAAACCAATCACTTCTCCTTCGATTACAGACCACGGAGAAAATCTGGGTAGACTGTATGGCATTAATGACACCAAGGACAAACCTGTCCGGGAAGTAGGAACGTGCTTCTACCTAGAGTCAGGGTGCCAGTCCTGAATGCTGAGCTCTCCTCCGTGATGCCCCGGCGATCTGCCCTGAGCAGGAGGCATGGCTCCTCTTAGCTCGATCTTGGGAGGCCAGGTGACCACCGAGAGCACCAAGACACTTGTCCACTCACGCTTTCTCGATGTCCCCCCACCCCCCACTTACCGCACACCATCAGCAGCAGGACGATCACCAGCGTGGCCACGAACACCAGCAGGGTCAGCCCCACGTTGTGCCACATTTTGAGAGCTGGTGGATGGACGCGGACTCAGCGACGGGTGGCAGGGCGGCTGGGCGACATGGGCGGCGGGGGCCCGAGGGCAGCGCCCCCAGGGGGCGGGACTGGGCGGTGCGGGGGCGGCCGCGGCGGGGTCGGCCCGCAGACCTGCCCCCTCCCCCGACCGGGGCGACCGAGTCGCGGGAGGAGCGGGCGGGCCGCAAGGCGCCACTACCGCCTCATCGCTCCGGGTAGCCGGGGCCACCGTGTGCAGAGACGGGCGGCGAACGGACGCGCTGCCATGGCGGCCACCGAAGGGGAAGGGTGAGCGTGGAGGTGATGCGGCGGCCGCAAGGCCCTGGCTGCGGCTCCCGCGAGGTCCCCTGGGCCCTCAGAGACGCCAGATGTCAACCACTCCCGGAGACCGCCGCAGCTGCTCCCCCACTCCCCCGCCCCTTCCCCCGCAGAAGAAGCTCATCACCAGGCACCCACTCGGCGACGACTCTGCCGCTGCGTGGGGCTTGCTGGGAAATGAAGTGCAAAGCTCCGTGAAAGCTGCCGGTCTCTGCCCTACAAGGAACTACAACACCCAGGACTCAACACTGCTCAAGGTTTCGCCTCGCTCTCCTTTTCCCGTCCTCTGTGCCTTTGGTATTCTCGGAGCCACCACCTCTGAAGACTGTTGGCTAATGTTCTCAAAAAGCCTGTGCTGTGCGATGGGCTGTCTTCCTTACTAGGCTATGTTGAAGCGCCAGTGACATTTCAGCCATTAATCCAAATACAAAATTGGTTTTAGTGAGCAAGAGGGAAAGGGGGAGTCTGTTGCCTGAAAAACTGGTTGCACTTGAACCCAACCTATTGCCTCCGGCGAAGGTTGAATAATAAGTCCCCAGACTGAAAGAAGTCAGAATCTTTTGAAAAGCCTTTTCCCCTTCCCCCAGCAACAGATGTTGTGTTCCCACAGGTAATATACTTCGAAGTAACTGGTGAGTGACTTAGTGCCCTTAATTCGCCTACCTGCTTCCGTGAATTCAAACGACATATGACCCACAACTGAAGATTTTGCCACATTTCCATGAACTAACTCCTGAGAAACAAGGTACGTTAATAATCTCAAGCCTTTCCTTCCATCTGAAATGAAAACCCTCTATTCCTGCCACATCCGTTAATGCAAGTGCTGCCCCACAATAAAGGGGGATCAGCACTTTTCTCCTTGAGTATTCAAGGCTTGCAAGTTCCCCTGCAACTCCGTTGCTCCCCGCAAGACTTTTCTACAAATTCCTGTTCCCTGTCTTCATGTCTCCGCACACAGATAAAGCTAAGAAATCTTTTGATTTAATAAATATGCCCTGCCAGGCGGTAGTAGCACACGCCTTTAATCCCAGCACTAGGGAGGCAGAGGCAGGCGATCTCTGTGAGTTCGAGGCCAGCCTGGTCTACAAGAGCGAGTTCCAGGATAGGCTCCCTAAAGCTACAGAGAAACCCTGTCTCGAAAAACCAAAAAAAAAAAAAAATATGCCCTAGTCATTCCCAGATAACCTACTGTTCCAACTAAGAAGCAACATTATTGTGAATAAATGCATATAAAAATATATTAAGGCATTAGTTGCTTTGCACAAGTATTAATATACAGTTCCTGTGAGGAAAGTGAGCTCAATGCAATAAATTTAGTAATCAACTTATTCATTTTCTGTTATGATTCAATTCACTTGCATAACAGAGCACATTTGATTACAATCTGGTTGAAAGGAATACATTTGAATAGATCTAGTTCCAAAGAAATAAGAAAGAATTCAAGGTTTGTTGGTTTTTTTTTTTTAACCTTCTCTTTTACCCATATATAACAAGCACTTTTGTGTGCCAGGGACTTCTTTGATGTGCTGAGGATAGAGCCATGAGATTAAAAATGTTGCCTGAGCTCAAGATGTGCATGTTGTGGGTGGAGATAAAGACAATAGCTCTGATAGGGGCACGACCTGCACATTCCTGATGCTAACACACAAGGTGGTGTGGCCAACACAGGGGTATTTACATTGGCGGAATCAAGGAAGACGTGCCTGAGGAAGTAACGTACGGCCTGAGTCCTGACTAAGAATCCAGCCATAGACAGACAGACAGGAAGAGCTACTGGATGATAAGAGCCCCACATCCAGAGCCCCCAAGGATCTTAAATAGGCTTGACCTTCCTTCTGAACGCTGACAGTGTTTCTCAAGCCTGGATGTACATTTGAATCATCCAGAGAGACTTCAAAATTTATATCATATCCTCACACTGAAAGAATTCCAGTCTCCAAGGCAAGGCCAAGGCAAAGTGGTTTTTTTAGTGCTCCCAGGTAACGGTGATGTAGCCTTCAAAACCAGACCAACAGGATGCTCTGGCACACATCAGAACGACCCAGAACTAGTGAATCAAAATCACTATGGTAATCTAAGTAAAAGGCTTGGATGAGGACAGTCATCTCTGGCTTGGTGAAAAATGGACAGATATAAGACACATTGTGGAAGAAAATCATGATGATTAGTGAGTGGATGGACTGGATGTAAGGACCAAGAAAACAGAAATCTAAACTGACTTGGAAAACCTGGATCAGTAGCATATGTCAGTATTCTTAGCACTTGGAAGGTGGAGGAAGGAGCATCAGAAGTTTAAAGCCAGCCCTAGCTGTACTGGTATATTATTTGTATCTTGATAAATAAATGTTGCCTGAAGAGGCAAAGCTAAAGCCACTAGAGGTCAGGTAATGGTGACACACACCTTGAATCCCAGGATTTGGGAGACAGAGTCAGATGGATCTCTGTGAGTTCAAGGCCACTGGGCTACATAAAATTAGTGCAGAAATAAATCCAGGTGGTGGTGGCCTATGCCTTTAGTCCCAATACTAGGGAGTCACACCTTTAATCCCAGCACTAGAGGGAATATAAAATAAAAGAGAGAGGCTTTCTGCTCCCAACCTTGGTAGAGGTAAGACTTCTCTAGTGGCTTGGCTGCTTTGCTTTTCTGGTTGGACCAATTTCTGCCTCTGGGTTTTTATTATTTGTGCTACACCTAGCCATATAGTGAGGTCAAGACTAGCTTGGAGTACATGAGACCATATCTCAGAAAAACAAAAGACTTGTGTGGAGAAAAAGGAACCCTTACACACTAATGAAAATATAAATCTATACTGTGATTATAGAAAACCACTTGTAAGCGCCTCAAAATGATAAAATTAAGAAGTATCTCATGATCCCAGGATCGTACTGCTAGGTATATATCCAAAGGAAATTAAAACGGTATTCTGAAGGGACATCTGTGCCGCCATGTTCATTACAGCAATAGCTGACAGGCAAGATGGGGGGGAGGGTCAAAGAATTTTTCATCAACAGAATGAATAAAAAAGGTGGCTGAATTGAACACAGAGCATTCCACTCAGCAATAAAGAACAAAATCATATTATTTGCAAAAATATGAATGAACTTAAAGGATATTATATTAAGTGAAATAAACCATGCAGAAAAATGCAGCATGATCTCATTCTAAAAATGTTGATCTCATTAGGAAAGAATTGAACCCACCCCTCCCCGAAAGTAACTGGTGGGTAGAGAGAACTGGGAGATGAGAGGTGTTGGTCCAAGTTTATATATTGCAGTTAGGTAAATTAAAGAGATTCAGTTCCAAACACCTATGTCAGTCTCCAGCTCCAGGGGATCTGATGCCCTCTTCTGGTCCTATGGACCTTGTACTCAGGTACACAAATCCACACAGAGACACATATATTTGCACACAATTAATTTTTTGCATCTTTAAAAACTTGTGTGAAGCAAAGCACATTTTATTATACATATATATGTTACAAATACTTCAAAACATTGTGTTGTACACATGAAATGATATAGTATCATCTGTCACTTAAACTCCCAAGTTTCTAACCATAGCTCCTAGGTGAACGAAGGCACAATTAGCTGCCATAGGGAAGACGGTGTAACTGTTTTCTCCAAATACTGTAAGTACCTACATCTTTACAGCCGTGATGCCTTGTGTTTGTAAATCCCAGCACATGGAAAGTGAAACAAGTCGGGAGTGGGAGTGGTGTGTGTGTCAGGAATTCAAGGACAGGCTTGAACACACAAAACCTAAAGGAAACCCTCCATGCTAGAACCAGGGTCACAGAATAGGCCCAGGGCTTCAAGAAACCTGCTACCCACAGAATGTCAGAAAGCAGCCTGCGGCTTCAGGGAGGGGTAGAAGTATATAGGCGAGGAAGAATGAAGGAAAGGGCTCTGTCTGTGCATCCATGGGGGAGTCGCCATTCCTGCCGGATTCTAAGGCCACCCACTCTCCAGCCCATAATCTCTCACCCATTGTTCTGTAAGCAAGCCTAATAACCTCATTGATTCCTCAGAATAAACACAGATGGACCAGGTTCTCAGTTTGTTGGTTTGTTAGTATCTTGGGAAGAGGAGATGTTTGTGTCTCTCTTAGGAAAGACATTTTACCAGCAGGTTCAATCTCACTTGTACTTGGAGTCTAAAATGGTTAATCGCATCTAAATTCGGAGAATAGATGTTGCCAGAGACAGGGAGTTGATCCTATAGTGATAGGGCCGTGCAAGCAAATGGGTCAGTACCAGGTGTCGGCCCAGTTTCTTTACCTGCGTTTACTGCACCTTCTCCAAACAATGCACTAGTCAACCTCAGAACTTCCTCAGACCCCACCTAGAGCAGACTGGACACACATCTCCATGTAAGTTTTTCTGCCCCTAAACCAATCCGATTTGGATAGTTTCTGTTTGTGGTTATTCCCAAGGTAGGAATCATGAAAACGCTGAGGATTCAGCTTGAACTGGTTTGGGGTGCACACCCATTGTTCCAAAAACTGTTCCAAAAGTGAACTTTTAGGGAGACTCTCCTACTTACCATCTGTAGTTGGTTTTTTTCACTCTTTGCTCTTTGGGTGCCCATCACCCAGCTCTGAGATAAATCCACAGAGACTTACTCTTACTTATGAATGCCTGACCTTGGCTTGGTTTATGTCTAGCCAGCTTTTCTTAACTTAAATTGTCCCATGTACTCTTTAACCTCTGGGCTTTTAGCTTTTTCTATTCTATGTAACCTCTCTTTCCTTCTTACTCTGTGGCTGGCTGGGTGGCTGGGTGGCTGGGCCCTGGCGTCCTCCTCTCTTTCCTTTTTCCTACTCCTCCTTTTCTCTTATTTATTCTTCCTGGCAACCCCACCTATTTCTCTCTCCTGTCCAACTATTGGCCATTTAACTCTTTATTAGACCAATCAGGTGTTTTAGGCCGGCAAAGTAGCACAGCTTTACAGAGTTAAACAAATGCAACATAAAAGCATGCAATACATTTTTGCATCACTAAACAAATGTTCCACAGCATAAAGGAATGTAACATATCTTTAACTAATATTCCACAACAACCATTTTGTGCTTATGAATAATTAAGTATGCCTGTAGTTAAAATCAGATGGATTATGGGAAAGGACATACACAGTAAGGGGGAGGAGTTACATAATCTGTCAATTAGAACAGAGAACCACCCTATTTAGTAAATAAATATCTCTTGTACCATATAAAAAGAAAGCCCCAAACAATAATCAAAGCCTAAGTTGCCTCAGTCATATTTAGTATATATTATTACTTTGCTTCAAAAAATTATTTTACTACTTTGCAATCTGTATCAACCCTTATTTTTGGTTCTCTGGACAAAAGGCCAAGAATCTGGAACCAACAAGTCTGCCACTAAATGTATTTTGACTGTGTTTTTTGGTAAGGGTAAATTATATAGATAAGGTCCATTCTCTAGTTGGATACAATTTTTAAAAAATCTCCTTGCCAATATCAAAGAACAATAATGAGGAACAACCATAATTGGGACGATGATAGGAATAGAAATGGACAAAGGTGAGGAACTGGGGTCTTGGCTGGGTGGTGGGGTGGGGAGCTAAGCACACTGAGTGATGCTACAAACAACTCCTCTATGTGGGAGACAAAGTAGACATCTGGGCTAGGGCACACAGGACTGAGACAGCAAAGGGCAGTCACACAGGAATAAAGGCACCAAAAATAAACCTGCAGCCTTGGTCGGCTTTGTCTGATCCTGTGGCCTAGAAACAGTCAAATTCTGAAATTGGATTAAGGAAATCCTGGGTTAGTATAGCCCTGGGGCCTGGGAGACACAAACCAAGAAGCTGTTGTTGTGGGGCCTCAAAGTACTTCTACAAATAACTTCCAACATGATTTCCTACACACACTCCAACTTGGGCTCCATGGTGTGTGTGTGTGTGTGTGTGTGTGTGTGTGTGTGTGTGTGTGTGTGTGTGTGTATGTGCGTGTGTTTAAAGACGGGGTCTTCTGTAGCACACATATGCTGGCTTTGAACTCTAGGTCCTACTACTCTGCTCCTGAGTATTTGATCCAAAGTGGGTCCCCCCAAAATGGCAGTGCTGGTAACAGGTTCTTTTGTCCTAAACAAAAGAACTCTGAACAGGTAAGCAGAAGGATTGTTACTGGGTAAGTAGATACCTAAATTCAACGTTCCTCAGGAATCTCATGAGGTGGGATTTTATTTCCCTGGTCCTCCCATAATCAGCTACATCAGGCAGGGCATCTAATTCCAAGGTGAGCTGGACAGCCTGTATCAGGTCAAAGGCCCAACTCTGACGACTGTCAGAAAATCTGCTTGCTTTTCAGACTTCTTGTTTCTCTCTGCCCTCCCACTACCCTAGAGACAGCCTTGGTAGTTGGATCCCCAATAAACCTTTCTTTCTACTCAAGGAGTGGTCTGGTTTGTTGGCTTCAGGGCACCCTCACTTACACTGAATACTGGAATTGTAGGCATATGTCACCAGGTACAACTTCAAACATTTTAAAAATAGTATATACATCAACTGGGTATGGTGGTGCATGCCTGTAATCCAGTACATGGGAAGTGGAGGCAGGTGGATCAATATTTCAAGGCTCTCATCAGCAACAGCATTTGAGGCTAGTCTCGGCTACCTGAGACCCTGTCCCGAAAAACAAATATAAAACATATACTTTTCCTAATGTAGATTTAAAGATTGTACATATGCATTTAGACATACCACACTTGTTACTTTGCACTGTGAGATACAAAAAATAGGCAAAGAGATGAGACACAGGAAAATGAAAAGCATAACTTCTGGGTGTTGTTTTATCTGCAGCACAGTGGCTGCACCTGAACCGAAGGCTGCCTCAGATGCTGACTACACCTCCATAGCCTTTGCTGCCTTGCTCCAGGTAGGGGGGCAAATGCTTTTTCACTAAGTCTATATCGTTTTATTTTACCAATTAAGACCTGAGCTAGTAGGTTTTCACCCTAGCACCTGAGAGGCAGAGAAAGCACTCAGCTCCTATTTCTCCCCTGCTGTCCCATAAAGAGGGCTCTCTCCTACGCCATCTGAAACAAAAACTTCTCCAACTGCTTGTCTTCCCTGTGCCTCTCTCTCCGATCTCCTGACTCTGTTGTTACTTCTGGTCAGCTGGTTGATTGCTCCACCTCTAGACCTAAGGTTGATTTTATTTAATTAGTGCAATCTATTCACAGTGTGATCAAGCATCATGCAGCATTTGGGGATTTCTTTTAATAATTTAGATATTTACTATTAGTGTACTAGCTGATAGAGGTACCAAATACAAAGTACCTCTGGTGGTTTGAAAGAAAATGCTCCCCTAAAAGAAGTGGCTATCTGCCACCACTTTCTCTTCCACATGAGTCCTTGTCATCTCTCTGTATGATGCTAGTCACATAAGAGAAAGCAGCACCTTCGTAAGACCTCGTCTCAACTGAACTAGTTGTGTATGTCTTCAGTAGCCCTATTTCCAAATCAGAACACTATCAGGTACTAGGAGTGTCTTCTATTTTAAAAAAATTAAAAAACTTTATTATAAAAAACTTTCAAATCAAACTATTTCTTTTCATACCATACACAACTTATTCTAATACTCTTGAAAATATAAAGTGACATAAATAATATTCTTGAAATATAGCAATTATAAAGAAAAGTTAAACCCCTAAATATGCCAGAAACGTTAGAGAAAATTGGGAATTAATACTGGTGGCTATTGAATGATACCTATGTGTACTGTACTAAAACTTTAAATCATTTTCTTTTTTTCTTTTTAGGTTTTTCGAGACAGGGTTTCTCTGTGGCTTTGGAAGCCTACGCTGGAACTAGCTCTTGTAGACCAGGCTGGTCTCGAACTCACAAAGATCGGCCTGCCTCTGCCTCCCGAGTGCTGGGATTAAAGGTGTGCACCACCACCGCCCGGCATTTTTTTATTATTATCATAATCATATCATAAACCTTACCCACCCAATCCATGTCTACCTTTTTTAAGGCCTGTATGCAAGTGCCTCTAGTCACAGACTCATACATACCCTTGAGAATAGGATGGTATCCTGGCCATGGTTGACCTACCAGGGATCACACCCTTATAGAAAGCTGGCTCTCCCTCTCCTTGCTGCTATCAGTTGCAGTAGTACCTCAACTAGGGATGAGCCTTCAAACACTCAGACCAGAAAAGAAGCTCCCCATGTCACATAATCAAACTCTAAAAATACAGAAAAAGAAAGCAATATATATCTCTTATATGACACTGTTCGGTCCTTATGAATCGCCAAATAACTTTCCTTCCTTTCAAGAAAAATTCAGAATCAAAAATGGTTTATATCTGAGACTCAGCAGTTCAGTAATGCATATTCAGTATTTCTTCCTTTTCAAAAGAGAAAACAGTGGGATGAGAGAGAGACCTCAGCATTGAGGAGGATGTTTGCTCCGCCATCCTTAGGAGTTGCAATGCTGCAGTTTAAGTTCACAGCAAGGGGCCGCAGGCGGGGCAGCAAGGAGAGTGTAGCCAGCAGTACAAATTCAGTGTTTCTTAACAGTCAGTTTTTATCATCACACTTTAAAATATCTGTCATCGCCAGGTGATGGTGCCACACACCTTTAGTCCCAGCACTCGGGAGGCAAAGGCAAGTAGAACCCTGGTCTACAGAGCCATGGCTATACAAAGAAACCTTGTCTCAGAACCCTCCCTACACCCCCCCCCGCCACAAAAACCTTGTCTATAAATCTAATTGTTTCACATAATTAGGAATGTACATTTCTCTCTGCCTCAAGCTCCTAACTTGGAGTTCCTACCATCTTTGCAGCTTTTGGAGTATTTAGGGTGCTGGGGAGAACTTTTGTTCAAACATTTTGTTTTTAATTCTGGTTTCAGAAACAGCTTCCAATAGCTTGGAATTTCCACAGTGGCAGACATAGTTTTCGCTTTCATGGCTGATTTTTGCCAGATCCTTGGATGGGGCTACTCGTCAGAAAGACCACAATTACGAGCTTGGAAGATTCAGTCCTGTTCCTATCCTCATGGGAGAAAAGAAAGGGCCAGACACCGAGTTAATTACCAGTCACACCTATGTTATAAAACCTCTACAAACATCCCGAAGATTCTGGTTGTTGGAGACATCTGTGTGGCAGGAGCTCCAGTACTTGGGACTCCTCTGGATTGCGTTCTAGAAGGCCTTCATTTGGCAGTCCATTTCCTCCTGCTATGGTGGTTAATCTTATTGTCTGTTGACTGGATGGAGAAACATCTTGATCAGTAAAGCTCACCTTTGGGATAGGGGTGGAGTGTGAGGGAATGGGGGTACACATCGCTAAGGGTGTTCCCTGAGAGATATCATGAGATCTCTGGCCTTGTGAAGGCTTTGATCCTTTCACAGACTCAGACTATGGGGATGGGGAAACTGTGTCAGGTGGGTTCTGGCTGGAGAAAGTAGGTCACTCGGAGTGTGTCTTGGAAAGACATGCCTTGTCCCGCCTCTTCCTGTCTTTGTTCTGCTTCCCGCATGTTGAGTTGAACAGTTCTGAAATCTCTGAAATGAGAAGATGAAATAAACACCCCTCCCTTGAGTTGCTTCTGCCAGGTGTTTTGTAATCTCTGTTCATCTATCTATCTATCTATCTATCTATCTATCTATCTATCTATCTATCATCTATCTATCATCTATGTACCTACCTATCATTTATATATATACATATGTATGTATATATATATACACTTATATACCTATCCTCTATCTGTCTGTCTACATCTTTTGTAATAAATCAATAGATGAAAGTAGAAAGCATTCTCAAGTTCCATAAACCATTCTAATAAATCAGCGGTTCTCAACCTCCCCAACACTGTGACCCTTTAATACAGTTCCTCCTGTCGTGGTGACCCTTAAACATAAAATTATTTTACTGCTACTTCATAACTGCAATTTTGCTATTGTTATGAATTGTAATGTAAATATCTGATATGCAAGGACATCTGATAGGTGACCCCTGTGAAATGGTTGTTAACCTCACCAAAATGATCATGACCCACAGGTTGAGAACCAGTGTAATAAATTATGGTTTTGAAGAGATCATGGGAACCCCTACTTGACAGCCAGTTGTTTACAAGTACGAGAGGCCCAGACCTGTGACTAGCCACTTAAGTGGGAAATTGAAGGAAGCCCTTAACTGTTGGGGTCTGTACCAATTGGTATCTAAACACTTGCACACGCACACAAACACATAAACACACACACACACACACACACACACACACCAAGTTCAGGGAGCAACCCTATTAATAAATGAAGATGGTTGCTTCTGAAAGGACTTCCTCCCTTAGAGAGAGTACTGTGAGAAGGCTGGGTGTTGGGGTGTGTGCCTTTAGTCCCACACTCAGGAGGCAGAGGCAGATCTCTGTGTTCAAGCCCAGCTTGGTTTACATAGTGAGTTCCAAGTTAGCCAGTAGGATTTTGTCTCATATATAAAAATTTCCAGTGTTGTCAAAAACTATACAGTTGCATCACCTCTGGGACAAACTGGTGTCAAGCAGGGACATGGAATTGCTTTGCTTGTTTAAATTTTCCCAATAGTGGGTTTTTTGCTCTATTTATAAAACAACCAAAATGTACCACTTCCCAATTAGTGTTTAAAAACAACTAATTAACACCAGACAGATGGAAAGTTCCTAGCTGGATCCTAACAGCAACAACGGCTAACTCTTTATGTAATTAAGTGCACGGCATTGAAAAATATTTTTTCTTTTTTAAAAACGGGGTCTCATTCTGTAGCCCAGACTGATCTCAAACTCGCAGTGACTCTCCTGCCTTAGTCTCCCAAGTACTGGGATTCCTGGCCTTAACCACCGGGGGCTCAGCTCACAATCTAGAAGGCTGAGAATGAGTGGTGTAGTGTTAGCCTAGCAGTGTGACCTTTGACCTTTGACCTGTGCTGCTTTCACTTTTCTCTGCATCTCTTAGAGCTGTAGAAGGAAAATTGTTTCTCTCCTCCCGCTACGACTGTTACCAACTGCTACTTTCACCTGCCCAGAGCAATAGAGATGGCAACCCTGAAAATATTAACAGGGAGATCATATCTATATTTTTCCTGGAAAACTATGAAAGGAAATAGGTCCTTTTAAACAGTTGATTATCTTCTGTGTTTTGCCATAGTGGTAACAAAACACAAAAGCTCACATAGACCTTAGCTAGAAACATGGAATTACTTCAAACAGTCTGCCCCTACCCTCATTCCTGTGGTTCAGTTATTAGAAATGTTTTGGCCAAGAGGTTAATAGGGTCTAAAATGCATCAACTGCCCCGTGGCAGTAAACAACTTACAGGTTGGGCATCCCTTAATCAAAATGCTTGGGGTTTGGTTTTGTTTTGGGACTTGGGAAAATTTGGATTAACATAAGATAGGTTATGGGTACATGGGATCCAAGTCAAAACACAAAATTCAAATTGCACTTCATACTTACCTCATACACATAGCCTGAAGATAATTTTATACATCATTTTAGCAAATCTGTGTTTGTGATTCGTCTGTGGCCTTTCATGTGTGGTCAGGTGTGGAGTTTTCTACTTGTAGTGTCCCAACAATGCTCAAAAGAGTCAGACTTTGGGGCGTGGGGTGGGGTGGGGTGTGTGTGAGTGTTTTCTGATTAAGGGCTCTCAGTCTCTAGTAGATTTTTACCTATTGTATTAGCCACTTTTCTCATTGTTGGGACCAGTGACCTGAAAATAAGCAGCCAAAGAGAGACAGGTCTATTTTGGTTCACAGTGTGAGAGTTCTGTTTATCTATAGAGGGAAGGCATGGCAGTTGGAACAGCT
The DNA here is from genome assembly GCA_028555095.1 of Dicrostonyx torquatus. Classification (NCBI taxonomy): domain Eukaryota; kingdom Metazoa; phylum Chordata; class Mammalia; order Rodentia; family Cricetidae; genus Dicrostonyx; species Dicrostonyx torquatus. The sequence continues at coordinate 17,685,158 of JAQHUG010000008.1, read as the reverse complement.
TGTGGATGTGGCAGCAGCAGCAGGGAGGCTGCTTGTTCACACCTTGGTAGGAAAAGAAGGCGAAAGGGGACAGGCAGTGGGGCTGGGTTTCAACTCAAGGTCTTCTCTTAACAACTCAGTTTCTCCATTTAGGCTCTACCTCCTAAAGGTGCCAAAATATGTCATATATGTCTGTGCCTGCTTGCCCATGTAATGTATTGCCAAAGACGGCAATACATTTCCTGCAGCCAGAGCTGGAGATGTATGTGTAGACAAACGCTGAAACACATAAAACAAAAATAGTAAAATTTAAAAAGAAGAAAAGTAAGTGGCAATATTCCATCATCCCTGGGATCCATGGACAACTGTTATAAAAACCTCCCACATACTCATCTGAACACCTGGCTCCCAGGTGTTGAGAGCTCCTGGTGCCTCTGGCCTTCCCTCTCCCCCATTCCTCTACCCATTTCCTTTCCTTCCCCTCCCTTTCTTTTCCTCCACGTCTCTTCCCTTCCCTTCCCTCCTGTGCTTGTTGAGTCAGAATCTTGTTGTGTAATCCAGCAACTCACTATACATCCTAACAGGACTTCCGGCTTAGTGTCTTCCTTCCTCAGTGTCCCAAGTGCCGGTGTTGCAAATCACTGAGCCTGCCAGTCCTGCTTTCCGATTACCTTCCCAATTAAATCACATCTTCACAGAGAGTCGCTTCTTTTCAGTTCACAACCAAACACTTCCTGATTTCTTCCCTGGGTGGCAGTCTATAGGCTCCCTGAAGACAGAGATGATACTTCTGCTGATAAAACAGACTTCCTGTTCCTCACACTGTGTCTGCAGCCTGGCTTTGTGTGTGAATGAAGAGGGCTGGCAGAATCTGGACTGAGATTTTGCAGATAAATTGGACGACATTGTAGAGAAAGTACAGTCTGATTATATGTATTTGCGTTGGGTAGCAGGGGTGTTGTGAAGGAGAAAAGCATAGTATTATAGTCTCCTCATTTTCCAATGTGTCTTAGATATTTTAATATGTGAACTTTGTGTCTGTTAATGACTGTGCACCTAAATTTCATTTTCTTTGGGGTCTGTAAAAGACAAATACTTCTCGTACATGGATGGTGAGTCAGAGGGTATTTGTTTAAAGAATAAACTTCTTTTGGTGAAAATTTTAGATAAAATCTTCCCTGGAGCTTACATTTAAAAGCTATAAGTTGTGCCTCCAACTCCACCTCCAAATCATATTGACAGTAGTCTCTTGTATTTACCTGAGACATACCTAATTCATCCAGCAGAGGGTGCGCAAACATCACTTTGGCACCGTGAGGCGCCACATTCCTTTTCTGAATACTAGAGACACCAGTTCAGCCTCATCAAGTTCCTACAGCGAATGTGTCCAGTTTTGTAGAATGCAAGGCATAGGAGGTCATAGAACTAAAGTTCTTTTTTTTTTTAATGTACCTGTCTTTTTTATATGGGTGCTCAGAATCAACTCAGAGCCTCACTTTACCATGAGCCATCTCCCAGCTCGCTAATCCCTGCTCCCTAATTTTGAGGCAGGGTCTCATTTACCCAAGGCTAGCCTGGGACTTGCTATGTAGCAGAGGATGATCTTGAACTTTGAGTCCACCTCCCGTGTGCCATGCCCCACCATGCCTGGCTTATGTGGTCTCCGAGGTCAATGGCATGGCTTCAGAGATGCTGATCAAGCACTCTAAGAGAGCTGGATTCCAATTCCCTGGTGTCTTAAAGCGAACCACACATCCTTCCAGAGCTCCGGAACTGCAGCTCTACTGTGCTTCTGGGAGGAGAGCCGCAGGCATCCGAAGCATCATAGTGACTACTACCACATCCTATACTATACGCTGATCACAAGAAATAGTGCTGACAATGTCTAAATGTCAACAGAAGCAGAAGTGCAAAACTGGCTTTGGAATTGTCCTAGCATCTTCACAGCTAGCACCTGTGAGCTATGCTTATCACCTCCACGTTGTTGCCTGGTGATGAGTTCTGCTAACGTGGAAAATGAATGCATCTTGTTTGGCTTTTAAATTTGTTGTTGTATTCAGTTTATGGGCTGGAATAAGTGGTGGGTTATTTCTCAGCTTAGGCATTTCTCTAATTCAGTGGTTTTAGACCTGTGGGTCACAACCCCTTTGGGGGCCAAATGACCTTTTCACGGGGGATCACCTAAGAACATCAAAAAGCACAGATATTTATATCACTATTCCCAGCAATAGTGAAATTATAGCTACGAAATAGCAACAAAAATAATCGTATGGTTGGGGTTGTCATGACATGAGGAACCGTATTAAAGGGTTGCAGCAATGGGAAGGTAGAGAATCGCTGTTCTAATTCATGTTCAAAGCTATTTGACTTTCTTAAGAGCACTGTCATTTTGGGGTACACGAGGAAACAAAAAGAGCACTAGGCTTAGAGCAGAGGGTCAACACCCCGAGGGTTGAGTTTTGCTGCAGATGGGACTAAAGAGGAACAAAACATCAGTGCTCGATGACACTTCTTGCTTAGTGTCATAAAGGCAGAGCAGCAAGCATGGAAGTCAGTAGCTCTTTCTCCCACGGTCTGGAAAAGAGTATATGATCTCTTACCTTAGCAGACTTGAGGGGACTCTAAGATGGGTTTGCAGCTAACCACAGGCTGTGGGCCTCCTGCAGTGATCTTGGTCCCTGCAACACTGGACTGTAATCCAGTAAGCCGAGAAGCTCCAGGCTGGTCTTCTTGGGCACCTAGGCCCTCCTGCCAAGACAGAACTGACAAGTGCCTGACCAGAACCAAGCTGAAGGATGCCTTATTTCGTGTGTTAGTGACAGAGAGCCAACAGGAGTCAAAGGAACCATAGCTACTACTGACTCAAAGAAAATACTGGGTTTTTAAATAAAGGCATTGGCGAAGAAGTGCTGGCAGTTTCCATGTTTGGACAATGTGCTTCCCACTGGGGTTCTGCCAAGAAAGACAGCCAGGGCGTGGTAAGGCCTGGGTGCTCATCTGCCTACACGGCATGCCACTGGGTTCTGGAAGGAACAGAAACTGCGGTGAGCTTCACAGTCTATTAACATCCTACTGAGGGATCTCTTCTCCTCACACTAAGTGGGAGAGCCTGCTGCCTGCTCTAACTCACCTCAGCAGAGTCCTCTGTCTACAGTCTCTGGGTGGTGAGTGGGAGACAGTGACCATACCTGGCTTACCTGCCAGTTTTACCCAACTCCCACCCAGTTCCACAGACCGGCTGATCAATAGGTCTCTGTTGGTTTAGTTTGGCAGGGTGGCTGTTTTATGATAACATCTGGTTTCCCTTGTTAACTTAAGAAATATTTCAAAAACGCCCATGAAATGCTGAGAATAACGGAGCACTGCATTAACCTCGCAGGATGTGTTTTCTCTGATGAAGAGGCTGCAGGTTAAGGGCATGGACTTTGGAGTAGGAATGACCTGGTCTCCAAACTCTGCTTGGCTTCTTATTAACTATGTATTCCCAGGGAATTGAGTTCACCTCGTTAACCCTTGGCTTTCTGTCTATAAGATGAAATTGACAACCAGCTCAGTGGGTTCTGGTCTAGATTAAGTGAGACAGGAGAGGCTGAGTAGGCAACCCGATGGTCAGGTGCATGCTTAGGAAACAGGAAGCCCTGGGTTTGATTCTCAGCCCTGAAAAAATGTCAAGATGAGAAAATATATGCAAAGTACTTACAAAAATGACTGGCTCATACAATTACCTCAAAACAACCATTATTGTAATATATTTACATTCATACGACTGAGACCTAAAGTACAATAATGAAGTTGAAAAGCATATTGTATAAAGACTGCCTAATGAAGGAGAAAGAGACAGAAAGTATAGATCAAAGGAAATGAAAGACATACCAGTCCTTTCCAGTGTATGGGACTTTATTAGATACCAATTCAAACGAATTAAGTACTGGCCAATGGTATAAGGAATTATGCCTAACTTAAAGTGTAAGAACCGCACAGAGATCATAGTTTTATAAAAGAAAAGTTTGGCCGGGAGGTGGTGGCGCACACCTTTAATCCCAGCACTCGGGAGGCAGAGGCAGGTGGATCTTTGTGAGTTTGAGACCAGCCTGGTCTACAAGAGCTAGTTCCAGGACAGGCTCCAAAAAAAAAAAAAAAAAAAAAAAACCACAGAGAAACCCTGTCTCGAAAAACAAAAACAAAAAAAAAAAGAAAAGAAAAGTTTGGGGTCTGGGGATGAGCACTTCTCTAGCATGCATAAGGTCCCAGGTTCCATCCCCAGCACCACTGAATAATTAACTGATTGATCAATTAATTAATTTAAACCACCTGGAGGGGTAGAGAGACAGCTCAGTGGCTAAGAATACTTCCTGCTCTTGCAGAGGACCAAAGTTCAGTTCCCATTGCCCATATGTGGCTCACAGCTGCCTGTGACTATAGTTCCAGAGGTTCAAAGACCCTCTTCTGTTTCCATGGGTACCTGTCTGCATGTGGAACATATACACTCAAGCTGGCTCTCGTGCATTTCCCCCCCCCCCACACACACGTGCGCGTGCACACACAGACACACACAATCACAAAATAAAAAATTGTAAAAAGCAACCAGGGTCTAACTTGGGTTGTCAAGCTTGGGTAATAGGTAATAGGGCCACTTACTGGCTACACAGATTCTATTTAAACCCTGATCATGCATTTCCTCAAAGAGTCTTTAAGTGTTGACAGGAGGGAAGAAACAACCTGGTATGTTCACAGATTAAAATTTATAGCATGGGATTTGTTCTAAGTTAATATAGGACAAAAAAGGTTAAATGATGAAGTGTTTACATGAGTCAAGACTTGCCATGGAGTTGACACTTGGTCCCTTTGTGCTATAAGTATAATGAAGCATCCCAATAGGAGTGGCTTACAAATGAGAGAAATAGCTGCCTGGAAGTTCTGGAAATGAGGAAGTCTTAAAATGGAAGCACCAGTGAATTTGGTATGTAGTGGGGGCCCCCTTTCCAATCCACAGATCACATCTCTTTTTTATGCATTTATAATTGTTATATGTATTGTATATGTATGTAGTGTGTGTTGTGTGTGAATAGTGTGTGTATATATAGTGTGTATATGTAGTGTGTGTATTGTTTGAATAGTGTGCATATGTAGTGTGTATGTGTACTGTGTTCACATGTGCACATGTGTGCACATACATGTGTCATGGTGCATGTGGGAAGGTAAGAGAACAACTTTTGGGAGTCAGTTCTCTCCTTCCCACATGGGTTCTGGGGATTGGACTCAGACTGTCCGGTGTGCAGTATAAGCCATTTCATCTAAAGAATCGCCTCGCTGGCCCAGTAGACTGCATTGCTTTGCTGTATCTTCTCAGGCAGACAATCAGGAGACTCTCTGGAATCTGTTTTATATAAACATTGATCCCAAATATGGTGCAGCGTTCTTGTGATAGTTCCTCTTCGTTGTCTTTGGAATCTCCTAGGAGACACTCTGGATGTGTCTGTGCAGGCGTTTCCAAGAGGGAGGACCTGTTCTGAATGGAGATGGCTCCATCCCATAAATTTGGGTTCAAGTATGAATAAAAAGAAGGAAATGAGAAGGCCAACATCGACATTCATGTCTTCCAGCTTCCTGGCTGCAGAGCAGTGTGACCAGCAGTCAGGTGACCAGTTGTCTCGTGCTCCTGTGGCCATAGGTACAACCTCCTCTCCACCACACTTCCTCTACCCTTCAAATGTTGACCAAAACAAAGTCGTCCTTCCTTAAGTAGCTCTCACAAGGCATTTTGTCACAACCAAGTGGAAATCAGCTAACACAGCTCTACTTAGCACCCATTTAGCTCCCAAAGAGTCCACCTAACCCCATCACCTTGAGGATTAATTTCAACAAAAGGGATTTAGGAGAGACACACCCAATCAGATATATTTATTGTGGGCTGATTTCCTCTGGGAAGCAGATGAAAAACAATTGCTATAAGGGAGAGCATATTTCTCTTCCTCCCTCCCTCTGAATATATGTGTGTGTGTGTGTGTGTGAGAGAGAGACAGAGAGAGAGACAGAGACAGAGAGAGACAGAGAGAACTGGACAATGGAACCATTCCATCCCCTGAAAAGTCATCAGAACTAGAACAAGTGATCCTGTCTGTACTTTCTGCTCTCACATGAGCCTGTGGGCACAATATCAGAAAAGAAGCAGTGAGGCCAAATCAGGGGTTTGCTTCAGCCTAGGACAACTCTCTGGGGAAAACACACCTGCCTTTCTGAAGCCAAGGCTCACAGAAATGGGGAAATAAAATGATAATGAATAGTGATGACTATGGTTCAGTAGCAGAAAACCAGACTTTTAGATATTTTTAATGAGGATGGCCTGAAGCAGGAATTTTTCTCGTCGTGCGTGCACGTGTGTGTGTGTGTGTGTGTGTGTGTGTGTGTGCGCGCGCGCGCGCGCATGTGCTTATAGGGGACAGACATCGACCTCAGCATACACTACTTTGTTTTTCTAAAGCAGTCTCTTTGTCAGCCTGGAGCTTACTGATTAGGCTCAAATGACTGGCCAGGGAGTTCTAGGCACCCAGCTGTCACCATCTCACCAGTGCTGGCATTACAGGTTCCCACCACCACACAGTGCTGGCATTACAGGCTCCCACCACCACACAGTGCTGGCATTACAGGCTCACATCACCACACAGTGCTGGCATTATAGGCTCGTATCACCA
>JAQHUG010000008.1:17657457-17676811 GCA_028555095.1 Dicrostonyx torquatus | reverse complement strand
ATGCAGTGCTGGTATCACAGGCTCACACCACCATGCAGTGCTGGTATCACAGGCTCACACCACCATGCAGTGCTGGAATTATAGGCTCACACCACCATGCAGTGTTGGTATCACAGGCTCACATTACCATGCTAAACTTCTTTACATGAGTTCATGGGTCTTCATCTCACATAGCATGCACTTTACTGACTGAGTCATCCCTGAGTCCCAGCAGGCATTTCAGTGTTTTACATATTTAAGGAAGTCATCTTTTTCTTCACTATTCCATCTATCATTTCGTACCGGTATCACAAGAAAGTATGTCTGTGACTCTTGAGTATTTCCCAAAGGCTCATGTAGTAGGGACTTTAGCAACAGCCTGGCACTCTGGGAAGGTGGTGGAATCTTTAAAAGGTGGGGCCTATTGGGAGGTTTTGAGTCATGGGAGGCATGCCCTCAAGGGACGGGTTCGAGGGTGGGGCTCGATTTCTTCCTCTCACTTCCTGGCCAGAAGTGAACAGCTGTGCTGCATCATGCTCTCACTGATACGATGCCCCTTGCCACAAAGCCAGAGGCAATAGAGCCAACCCACCTTAAACTGAACCCCAGATGTTTTTCCGCAGCCTATTAGCAAAGCTTGTGAATGAATGATTTTCTCTTTAAGGAGAGGAAGCTGCAGGATGTAAACAGAAATCCTGAAAACTCCTCGATAGCCACATTAATTAGCACATTATTCCACCCAACCTTGTTTCCTCCTGGGGCTGAGTGGCAGACTTCCAATTCTGTCTCACAAGAAAGTCTTGGCTTGTGGCAAGAGCCATCTGTGCACATCTCCAGAGAAAGGCTTACAGCCAAAGGGGATTCAGTGTCAGGATCATACCTTTCACCATGGCATGCAAGGTTTTTGTACTTTAATTTTTGGATGTGAAAAAAATTAAAGTTTTTATTCAGTAGAAATGCTTATAGATTCTCAGTATCTGAAGCCTTGGCAAGAGTTCCTGAAACAAAATTATTTCATGACACTCAAATGACATTCAAATGCACACTGAAAAATTATTGTTAGTCTACACATTCAACTTCTAGATCCTGAATAACCCTGAATTACTATTAACAGTGAGATCAATCTCATATGGTTTTTTAAAGATTTTCCCTATGTATTGGTTACTTTTTCCTCATAGTTATGGCGAAAATGCTGGACAGAAGAACTTTATTTGAGCTCTTGGTTTTAGAGTGTTCTGTCCAGTTATTAGAAGAGTTACCATGGAGGCCAGAAAACATAGAGAGTGTGAACATGCCCGCAACTGCCATTTGTCCCCTTTTCTTCTTTACCGCCTAGAACTCCAGCCCATGGGATGGCACCACTCAGGCTGAGTGTTCCTCTTTTTGTTAACCCTCCTAGGAAATGCCCTTACAGACACACCCAGAGATGTGCCCACTGGTTTCCTAACATCCAGTCAAGTTGACAGTGAGAATTGACTGTCACACGCTCTTACACATTACAAGTTAGGGCAACTCAAGTAGATAAAAGACCTAATACACTATAAACAGACAGACCATAAGGGTGTGCACATGCCAAGGTGTGAGTGTGGAGGACAGAGGGCAAACTTGGCTATTGGTCCTCGCCTTCTCTCTTGTTTGGGGCAGAGTCTCTTATGTTTCACGGCTCACACTCCAGGCTAACTGGACTGAGAGCTTTTCTCCAGCCATCACACAAGTGCCCACTAATGTGTCTGGCTCTACATGGGTTCTGGGCATCCGAACATGGATCCCCACACTTGCACAGCGAGCATTTACCCATTGACACATCTTGCCAGCCTTCTCTTCCACTCTTTTAAAGACAAGGGGTCAAATACATCCCAGCGTAGTCTTGCACTTGTTATGTAACTGAGGTTTGCCTTGAATTCCTTGTCTTGCTTCCTCTGCCTTCCAGGTGCTGAGATTATTAGCATAGCCCACCATACCTGGCTATCCTTCATGTTTAGAATTTTTTTCGTTTACAACTTACTTTCTGGAAAAATAAAGATTTAAACTAATCTCAATAAAATACAGGTGGATGTTGACTGAGGTTTCTGTCCCGCCTGGTCCCACAGCCATTTCGTCCCAAAGAAACACACAGAGGTTTAAATTAATCATAAACTGGTTGGCCTACTAGTTCAGGCTTCTTATTAACTCATAACTTACATTAGCCCATAATTCTTGTCTGTGTTAGCCACATGGCTTGGTACCCTTCATTAGCGAAGCATTCTTATCTTACTTACTCTGTGTCTTGGTGACAACTGCAGACTGAATCTTTCCTCTTCCCAGAATTCTCCTGTTCTCATTGCCCCACCTCTACATCCTGCCTGGCTACTGGCCAATCAGCATTTTATTAAACAAGTACAAGAAACAAATCTTTTCCTTATAGGTAAAACCATTGTGCCATAGCACTCCCTTTTTTTTTTTTTCAAAACAAGAACTCTGAATGGAATCTCCCTTCTTTAGCTTTCTTCCTGACCATTATCTATACAACTTGTAACCAACACTCTAAACAAAGAAAAACATCCATAATCCATTTTTTGGGAATGCAGGCCAAAGTTTTCCAGGCTACTTCCTGCTGATTGGGGGTGCTTACAATCTTCCAGGGACCTAAGGAAAATCTAGATTTATGGTCAAGACCTGACTGGGAAATTTTGTGAGGCTTGATCATCTCAGCCAGCAGTCTTGAAACTGTTCTGGATGTAGAACTCAGAGGGAACTCCAACAGAGATCCTCTGAAATGTTGGATCATCTGGGCCATCCACTCCTTTCGGAGATTTCTCATGGGGTCTTCCTTGATCAAACCTGATTTTTCTTAGCCCAGAATGAATTCACAGCTTCTCATTTCCTGTGGAAAAAAAACAAAATCTCTTCTCCAAAGTAACTTATTTTTTGACTTAAATTTTGAAGTCAAAGTATTTTCAAAATATGTATATTGGACTAATCCAGCAACCTTTATAATCAAATGTCTTTTAGCAGCTGTTGCTCCTTCCTCAAGCAATTCAAAGCTAACATAACAAACAGTATCCAGATTGTCTGTGTGTTTTCAGTCTTTACATGGCTTTATTTTAAATTCTATTTCTTTTATTTTTACTGTTAATTTTTGGCTTTTTGAGACTAGATTTCTCTGTGTATCTTTGGCTGTCCTGGCACTCACTCTGTAGACCAGGTTGTCCTTAAACTTACAGAGATCTGCCTGCCTCTGCCTCCCAAGTGTTGGGATTAAAGGTGTGTGCCACCACACCCAACCACTCTCTTTCTTTTTTATTTTAAGAACTTTGTCCTTTTTTTCTTTTCTATCCCAAGCCTACATATATTTTAAACACACTCTAAGCCATTTAGAGGTTTTCTTCATCTTTGAATCTATATTTACTGTATATCTCTTTTTCTGACCACATGAGTCTTTAATTTGCTAAGTGATATGGCTAGGATTAAAGCCGCAGCTTTGACAGCTGGATCCATTCCATTCCTTAGCTTTCTGAGAGTCTAGTCTCATGGTAGAGGTACTGGCTGGAGCAATGTTTATCGCTACAACTCTATGGAGTTTCAAGGTCCCTGCCACCACAAAGATGCATGCTATAAGCTACCATCAACACTATTTAAGTGTTTGGTGTGGGGCCTCTTAAAAGAGCTGCAAGGTTTCTGCTTTTAAAGCTGAGTCAGGAGGCCTCTCTTAAATAAGGTGCACTTGCCTCTAACATACATACCCCACCTGAGAAATGCTACCAAGAAGCCATGACTCAACTGTGTTCTTTTTTGTCTAGAATTATTTCCAAAACTCTCTCAGGTTGTAAGTGGATTTAGCTGTCCATGTTGGTGCCATTTGTTTACCAAGGTTTCTGTCCCTCCTGGTTCCGTTAAGTCCCAAAGAAACACACGGAGCTCTACATTAATCATAAACTAGTTGGCCTATTAGCTCAGGCTTCTTATTAACTCTTATAACTTTTATTAGCCCATAATTCTTGTCTGGGTTAGCCACGTGGCTTGGTACCTTTTCCAGTGAGGCATTCTCATCTTGCTTCCTCTGCATCTGGGTGACAGTTGCAGATTGAATCTTTCCTCTTCCCCAAATTCTCCTGTTCTCATTGCCCCACCTCTACCTCATGCCTGGCTACAGATCAATCAGCATTTTATTAAACAAGTTCTGGAAACAAATCTTTACAGAGTAAAACCTTTGTCCCACAGCAGGTGGATGCCAGGCTGGTGGCTCACACTGATAATCCCAGTACTTGGGAGGCTGAGGCAGGAGGACAGCTATAAGCTGGGTTATTCAACAAGTCCCAGGTCACCCAACGCTGCAAAGCAAGACTATCTCAAAATGAATCAAAGCACAGGCACAAAAATTAAACACGGGTGGTTTGCTTTTTGTTTTAACCTTTGCCTTTTTACTTGAGTAAGGGCTGTTTACCTGTTCCTTAAAGGATCTGAGTTAGTGTCTAATTATTTGTATAAAGAATTTGTAATTCAGAATATGGCTAGACATTTGCATTTATGAGTATGTTGTACTTTCTGAGAAATGTTATTGGAAAACATGTCCAAGAGATTTCCTGGCCACTGGGCACAGCTTAAAGCAGGAGATAAAATTGTGTATTTAGTCAGATGTTCACCTAGCAAAGTCCAAAAGCTATGCAATGTTTGCTAGGGAGACAGGAGGTGAAATGAGTATTAGGAGAACTAGGTGCATTCAAAGTTGCATAATAAACGTGACAACTATAAATGCTGGGCCCGTAAAAAGGCTTTTCTGTATCAAAGGTCAGGAACTACTAAACTTCAGTTCCTTAGGAATGTCCTGTTGTCTTTGAAGCATCAGACATCATACTTAGAGTAGCTGAGCACAAATTCAGCTGGCAGCATCACTAGGCTTCACCCAGTTTCACATCAGGGCAAATGATTGAGACAGATAGCTATGATGTATATGTACATCAAAGGGCCAGAACAGAATCTATGACTTGGCCCCACGCTTGCTAGCTAACCTTAATATATGTGAGCGTCCTAGAATTTAGTCTCTTGCACAGTGAATTACAGCCATTGCCAGACCTGGACAGGCCCTCTAGGCACCAGGTGGCACTGGTTTCCCACTGCTGGTACTACATTTGAGAGAGTGTTAAAGCCTGGAAAACATGAACTTCAGATGTGCTTAATAACGAGGACAGTAATTTTTGCTTTTGTGTGACTTAGCTGTTTTATGCATGTCTCACATCTTTGCAATAACTGGAGCCATGCATGCATCCAGTTATTGTCTGCAAATGTGTCTGTTCTGCATCATGCAGACCTTCAAGGAGTAATAGCCACATTTATTTCATATAATCCGTGTAAATGGCATCACTAGGTTAGTGGGTTTTTTATGAACTATATTTCTATTAATAAATAAAATTAGTATACTTTTGGAAGATCTCTGAGCCCATTTTTTAGACTGTCAGAGGAACCCTGGGTGGCATGAGGTGAACAGAAATAACAAATACCATGTCTATCTCCAGTATGAACTGAATGTTTAAGACAGTTGGGAGTTCCAATTTTTAGCTAAATACGAAACTAACCTGAAGAATTTGAAAAATCCATTACAAATTTTTTTTTAGCAGAACTAATTTTACACTGATGTTAGACTATATTTTGTCCCAGGAGTTCTATCATCTACATGCTTTAGAGAGGCAGCCCAAGATTTCATTAAAAACTAAAATAAATAAAGCCCTCTTCATGACGGATTCTCCCGCATTCTGATCTGTCCCTTTAGAGGCATTGCACACATGTACTCTTCTGCGGCTTTCCTTAAGCATTCATTGAAAGAGCCACTCTGTTTTCAGAACAATCAGGAAAGGAGTAAAAACAAGTTGAGCAACAGCAGCTGACGTGGCCGGGTTGATGTGGGCAAGGATTTCCAAATACTATTTATTCTTTTCTATTTTTTTTCTTTTGAAGCAGAATCTTGCTATGCAATCACCAATTAGTCCCAAACGGGTGATCTCCTTGCCTTAGCCTCTCAAATGCTGAGATTTCAGGCATGTCACCATGCCCAGCTAGGATAAAAACTCTTTATCCTTGGCCTGTCTTCATAGCTCAGTTTTGGACTTGCCATTCACAATTTTTTTGCAATTAGTAAGTTCACTTTTCATCTTATACCTGGAACTTACCTTGTGTAACTGAAGAGTATGTGAGAAGGTGTTTCTTTTCCCAGAATCCTAGCTAGAATCCTGAAAAAGCAGTGTAGGGCAATAGAACACTTGAGTTGCAGCACTAAGGAATCAGTGAGTGTAGCCATTTACTGTTACCTAAACATCACAAGAAGCATGACAATCAGGTTTTTGGTTTGTTTGTTTGGTTATTTTGTTTTTTACTTTCCTGATTGGGAGGGGAAAAAACCACTATTTCATCAAGAACTCCTGTCAGAAATCTAACCTGAGTCTGACCAAACTTTTGTTGTAATAGCTATGCCAAAAAGCGCTGAGCTCATGAGCTCATGAGTGAGATGCTGGCAATGAAATCCAAACTGCTGGACATTCTGTAGTCCAGATGATTGCACTGACAGTTTACCCACTGAGAAAAAAATGAAGAGACAGATGAGGAGAAATGAGGTTAAAAGAGATTTGGAAACAGAAGAACTGAACACAGCATCAGGAAAGGGGACATAAAGTAACTGGAAAGTTGTGCATGCCTTGAATATGTTTAATGACGTTAAGAAGTTATGACCAATTTTTAAGACATCACATAGTATTATTTTGACTGTGGTTTTGTAAAAATTAATTTTATCTTTTGGGACATGCTAAAATACTTACAGATAAGATAGTATATCTTTTTCTTTGCTTCAAATAATGCAAGGAAGTAGATGGAAATCGGGATAATACATAATTAAGCACAAGTTGCCAATCCTTGAAGATGGTGTCTTAGGGTTTCTATTGCTGTGAAGAGACGCCATGACCATGGCAACTCTTATAACAAAAACATTTAATTGAGGGTTTCTGCTGTACAGCAGGGTTTCTTAAAGGAGCCATATCGGGGGTTTTGTTCTTGTTTTTTTTAAGCTTTCTCGGGCTCTACATGGAAATTTGAGCCTCACGTTGGTACGTCAAAATGTAGTTGTTTGGTTTTTTACTCTTTTGCCCTTTTGGTTTTTTATTCTTAGGGGGCCTGCCACCCAGCTCTCAAATAAATCACACACTTGGAGGCTTATTCTTAATTATAAATGCCTGGCCTTAGTTTAGCTTGTTTCTTCCCAGCTTTTCTCATCTTATCCCTTCTACCATTTGCCTCTGGGCTTTTATCTTTCTCTATTTCTATGAATTGCCCAGATATGGGCTTTTGACAAGATTTACAGTATCAGTATGGGCATGTATATTCCTGTGGAGTGTGCCTCAGATCAATCAGAGGGTAGTTACCCCTCCAACAGTCATGCCATTATTGCTCGCGCAGTCACATTTGCCTGGAAATTCAGTATCGTGGTGCCCAGGTCCACCTTTTGGGAAGATCAGAGAGAAAGAGAGAGAGATCTCTCCCACAGCAGCCTGTACAGTACATTCTGGCACTACGACAGCTATCCAGCAGGGAGGAAGATTCCAGATCAGTTCCGGCTTGATTTCTTTGCATCTTGCAACCCATGAGTGTGACGTCTTCAGCAACAGGGTTCAGCATCTAGTTCTCGTAGGCAACTACCGAGGCTTTCAAACCATTCAACACCATTGCATTTTTTCATCTCTATCTTCACTAACTTATTGGACAATAAAAATGTTAATTACATACACCTAATCTGATTTTGTTTACCTCTGTGCTGGCTGGTTTTATGTCAGAGTGGCATAAATTTGAGTTCTTTGGGAAGAAGAAACCTCAACTGAGAAAATGCCCCCACCAGACTAGCCTGCAGGCAAGCCTGTGGGCATTTTCTCTTTTGACTGATGATTGTGGTACCAACAGCCAGCTCACTTTGGGTAGTGCCACCCCTGGAGTGGTGGTCCTAACTGCTGTAAGGAAGCAGGCTGAGAAAACATGAGAAGTAAGCCAGTAAGCAACACACCTTTGTGGCTTCTGCTTCTTCGGCTCCTGACTCCAGAGGCCTGCCCTGATTGCCTTTGATCAGGGACTGTGACAAGGAATTGTAAGCGAAATAGAACCCTTTCCTCCCCAAGTTGATAATGGCCATGGAGTTTTATCACAACAATAGAAACCCAAAGTAAGACAGGAACCAAAGGTCTACTTTGGCTCATGGTTCATCATGGTTGAAAATTCCATGGTAGCAAGATTGTGAGGCAGTTGACCTCACTGCGTGCACAGTTAGGAAGCAGGGAGAACAAATACTAGTCTTTAGATCACTTTCTCTACATCCATATGATGGTTCCGCTCACAGTCAGAGTTTGTCTTTCCACCTCATTGGAAACTCTCTGGAAGCATCTTCACAGACATGCCCAGGGGTGTGTCTCCTAGTTGGTTCTAAATCCTGTCAAGCGCAGGCAGTAAAGATGAACACAGGAGGTGTCAAAAGAAGAGATCTTCAGATACACACGCACACACAGGACGCCAGCCAGTGCCTATACTTCCCACTTCTGATCATGGTGGGCACTGGGTTGTCATGGAGTGCACATAAATAGTTCAGGATTTCGGGGACTCGTGGTTTTGTGCTGTCACTATTAGCTGCCAGTCCTCTAACTTCTCTAAGATACACTTTCCATAGGGGAAATATAAAATATACAAAGAAAGAGAAAAGGACTGGTGTAAAACTACACTAGTTCTGTTACGCGCTCTACTTGCTATGCACTATGGGAACTAGGCTGAAAATTTAAAAACATACACACAGAGACAGACAGACAGACATACTGAGCTACGGGGACATCCTGGAGACAAGAATGCCCCCTTTATTGTGCTCAGGGGCAGCTTATATAGGGCTCTGGTCATGCCCAGCTCTCATGCTCTTCCAGCTGCAGACCCACCAGCCTGCCATCAGGGTCTTGTGCCTCAGAGAAGCTGCAGGCTGCTCAGAGCAGAGGAAAACAAGTTGTTAACGAGAAATTCAGGGTCTCCTGGCCCGCAGTCCCCAACAGACTGTATTTTCAGGCTTAAGATTCTTAGCATTTTTATGATCACCACTTCTTTGCACATAGAGGTACCTAACACTTGTGGGTGTGTTTCAAGTTTACCACATCAGCCGTCAAAGGAAAGTGCGAGCTCATTCTGAAGACAAAAATGAAAAGCGGTCATGTGACTCACAAAGGCCTGGGATCTACTTCTGTTCACGGTTAACGAAGCACTGAATAAACTGCCTGAGCCCCTGACACTGTCCGGAAGTAAGCTCTTCTGAAAAAGCTAGTTTAGACTAAATATTGGTGCTAATCTGCTCCTGATGGCACTCAAAAAGTATACAATTTATGGTTTGTTTTATTTATTTACTTACTTGAAGCAGGATCTTATGAAGCTCAGGCTGGTGATGAACTAAGAAGCCAAGGCTGACCTTGAACTCTTTCCCATTCCTCCCGTCTCTGCTCCCCAAGTGCTGGGATTGCAGCCGTGCACCCCGCATGTCCCCTGTATCTGTATTACACCACCTACATCGGACAAACCTGCGTGCCCAATTTAAAACACCTGGCACCTGGCATTTATGCTTAGCCTCGCCCGATCTCCTTTCGGAGACCGAGTCGTGGGGAGTGGAGGGGCCTGGTGATAGATGCGCCTAGGCACGAGCAGTCGACGCTAGCTGGACTTGCAAATCTCGCCCGGTCGGCAGGGGGCGCCGCGTCGGTGCGGGCGGGGGCGCGCGCGCAGCGGGGCCGCGCAGTCCTCTGGGGCCACGGTCTCGCGGCCCGCGCCCGGGCTCCGCCCCCGCGTGGTCCCCCCGAGGGCGAGCGGCGCGGGACGGAGGAAACGGCCCGGAGCGGGCAGGGCGCGGCGCGCGCCCGAGGGGGCGGGGAGGCGGGCGGCGCGCGGGGACGGGGGCGGGGGCGGGGGCGGGGGCGAGTGACTAGCGCGGCCGGCGCGCAGCGTGGCGCAGAGGAAGGCGGCTACCCTGGACAGCGCATCGCGGCCGCGCGGCCATGGTGAGTGAGTGGGGCCGCGCGCCTCGTCCGGGAGGGCGGCGGACGTTGGGGCCCTAGGGGGTGTGTGCGAGCGCGGGCCCGGGGCGCCCGGCGGGTAACGGGGCGCGGGGGCGTGTCGGCGCTGCAGCAGCGGCCCAACGCTCTCCCCGAGCCGCTCGCCGAGGGTCTCCCGCGAAGCCAGGCGCCTGGGCACAAAGGCGGAGAGTGTGTGCTGCTGGGCTCGGAGGGAGCCGGTCCCAGGCAAGCAGCGATCCCAGCCCTAGGGGAGCTAAGGCAGGAGGATTGCCGCGAGTTCGAGGCCAGCCTGGGCCACGGTGAGACACCCTGTCTCAAAAAAAACACCTCCCCGCTAAAGAAAAGAAGTCCGCAAATCCTGCGTTTGTCTTCAAAATCCGCATTTGTCTTCATTGGTCTTTGTCTTTTCGCCTCTACCTCAGGGTTTGCTAAATGTGTGAAGCGCCTGTCCGGTTTTCTTGCCCCACCTGACACCAGTCAGCTCTAGATTGTCCCCTTACTCCCGCATACTCTCTACTTGATTGAATGGTGAAGCCTTAGCACTAAAATTCCGGCCCACCCGTCACTTATTCTCCGTGCCTCCTTCATTTTGTTTTCTCTATTAAGCATGGTATAATCTGTTTCTTTATTTAGTGTATTGAATGTCTCCCTCACTAAAATGCAAGTTTTGGTGAACCACCGTCTTTGTCAACAGTGCATGGCACACACCATTTATTTAAAACAAAAAGAAGCAAACAAAATCAGCAAAGGAAAGTACTTTGTGCTGTGCTAAGCGGGAGACAGTAACGTCCTTGAAGTGAATCACTACAAGAACTGTTCGCTTGACAGAGGTGATAAGAGTCTCAAGGGAGACACACTCTGCTGCTGGACAGGAGAGACTCACCGGTCAGAATATTGGTGACCGCCTCTGCCACTTGAGTGGACAGAGCATTTTTAGCGCTACCTTTGTTCCAAAGTAGATAAATTTTAGTTAGGGAAAGCTTTCAATAGGCGTTTTCAAATCTGTGTCCAAATTGAGCAGTTTCACTTTTGAGAAATGGGGTAGAGGGGAAAGGGTGGGGGGTAGCATTCATAAGTAAGTGGGTCAGTTGGTAGACTCTTCTACATCGGAGCCAAAGATGTCTCTGCCAGTCAGTCTTACTGTAAAGAATGCTATTCCAGCTTCTTTCCCCCCATTTGCACTGTGTAAATGTATGCTGGTGATCTGTCGTCAGTCTAGGAAAGTGTGTTTATCATAATCAGAGACAAACTGCCAATGGCGTTGGCATGAGAAGATTTGAACATAACGGAGTTACGATCGGACAGCTGGTGGTCCTCAGCTAGTCTTGTCCGGGTAGTACAAAATGCAAAACCAGTGAACTAAACATGGGTTAATGATGCTTCATTTTGTTATTTCAATTTGGATTGCAGGAGATTTTACTGTTAGGATTCTAGCAAAAAGTAAGAAAATAAGATTTTGCCTCTTGATTTTTTTTTTTTTGAGACAGAATCTCTTAGTTCAGGCTAGCTCCAAGATCTCAATCCTCCTGCCTCTACCTCCTGAGTGCTAGGATTACAGGATGGAATCACCATACCAGGCACAATGTATTTTTAAGTTTTCCAGCTGGGTAAGCTCAATATTTTGATATTTTGGTAAAGGGTTAAATGAAATGCACTGTAGTTTGGGAGGTTCAAAGGCCGTGGTCTGGAAGATTGCTGGAAATGTGTTAAGTGCATCTGTGCCATGTATTTGAGTTGTGCTCAGAAAGCAGGACCCTTCTGTTCTGGGTTATGTCGATGATGGTTTTCCTCTGCTGGACAATTAGATATGGGCCATCTCACTTGGTGGAGGATGTGGAATTGCTATGAGTAGAGAGTTGCTCACTAAGGAACACTGTTAGCCCAGGAGAGTGAAACTGTGTGACGATCATTGGTAATTCTTCATACCTCAGAAGTCACACATTTACCTATTTTTGTTTTTAATTATGAATAATAAGATTAGGCCATCACTAATTCTGACAAGGTTATTCTAACGAATTATTACTTTTGCCGTTTAAAATCTGAAATCTAACTGTTTAGTGATGTAAGAGCATGATTTGTTTTGAAGTTGTGATCTGGTGTCATTCATGAATTCGAATCTCAGCACCACATTTAACTATGTGATCTCAGGATTTTCTTCCATAAAAAGTGATACTATGGCAGGACATTGGAGTGCATGCATGTATTTCTAGTATGTGGGGAACCAAAGTAGGAGGGCCTGGAGATTGAGACCAGCCTGGCTTAGCCACAGGACCAGCCAGAGCAATAGCGAGTGTTTCAAGATACGATGTTATAAGATTTGGGGGAGGAATAAGTAAGATCATGTACTTTATGAGTTCACTATATATAATAGAAATATAATGTAAAGCCTATGCCTGACTTTCAGTTTCTGGTAGGCATATTTGAAAAAGCAGAGACTCTGGCAAGCAATGTTAACATTTAACCCACTCTAGGCAAGTGTTCCATCCACATACAACCAACACAGAATCTTCAACACCATACCCAGGACATTCTTGCAATCACAACACTTGGAGAATGGCGTAGAAGGATTTTGAGTTCAAGCCATCTTTGCACTATAAAAGGAGATCCTACCTGAAACAAAGAAACCTCCCACTTCCCCCCTAAATTTTAGTGTGTTTGTACTTTTAGCACATGCTAGTTCAGGGTGGCTGTATTTTAGTTGCTCATGCTTTGGAGGCCATCATATTGGACAAACAGCTCTCAGTAGCACGCACATCCAAACTCACCTCCTATCTCTGAGACCCTTTCCACTCATGAGAAGCTTGCTGCCACCTTAGACCCAACACTAGATAAAGCAAGCTGCTCACCTTTCAGCCTCTGTCAGGCTGCTGGTAATTCCACCAGCTCTCTAGGTTACTGTGTCAGACACCTGATTCTTGGTCCATTTTTTTCTTTCATGTTGGTTTTTTGTCCAATATCCTCAGGGTTTTGTTTGAAAAAATTTTTTTAGCGTTTTCTCACCTCTACTCCAGCTCTCTTTCTGCCATCTTTGCCCTTCCTACAATCCTTCTTGGTCTCTTGATTTTTAACTTCTTGCCTCTGCTGAGCAATGATGTTCTCTGAATCATTGGACTCCTCATCTCCCTATTCTTTCCTCAGTCCTTTCTCATGTTTAATCATAATGGCTTTTATTTTATAGCTTATTTCTAATATTCAAAGAGTAAAAATTACTTTAAATGACAGCCTGGTATTAAAATGATCCATCCACGAAAAGAAAAGGAAAATTATCCACAGAAAGAGAAACTAAAATTGATCTTTGAACCTTAAAAGCATATTTTGAATATGAGCTTCATTTAATCTTTCAAGAGACATCAGTTGCTCCAATTAATAGTAATAGCAGAGACCATGACAGTGGTGACCTCTGACTGTCTGATGCATGGTGAGAAGCAGAGTGCTCTCTCTACCTGTGAACAAAGGCATTGGACAGGTGGTCAGAAAACCCAGCTTTCAGTGCTGGCTGGATTACCACCAGTTCTGTCCCCTGGGCAGGTCACTCTGACACACTGTTTACTCACTTGCTAAGTGGGGTTAATCTTTTGCATACAATTATTTTGTTGGCATCAGATGTTACTCAGCCAGGGCTCTTTTCTGGGGAATTGTGTATCTGTCTCTTACCACCACTGTGATTAGATCTCATATAACCACAGCACTGAAAGCTGGAGCCTGCCTTCCCTTCTCCATACACACCAGACTCTCTCACGCATCAGCATGACTACCTAACAGTATACTCAAGTACTCTCGGCCCCTTCTGATCCTGTACTTAGTAATGGTGTCTTTTGCCTTTGTATCTCTCACTGAACTCAGACTTCCCGAGACCAGCATTGTCTGTGTTCTCAATATGTATCTCAGAATCAGGCTGATCACCCTAGGGATGATGCTAGCCTATCATAGGCACTAACACTGTTGCATGTTGAGAATGTGAAGGCCAGAACTCCCGAGTCCCCCCACACTGCTGTTTTTCCTCCACTTATCTGTAGGGGTGGGTGTGTTAAGGGCTGATTACACACTCCTCCAGCCAGTGGCATGTCATAGGATTCTGCAGCATTTGCTCTACCACAGTGCAGCCAGGCCTGTGTGTACCCTGGAGCTGCATTTGCATTTCATGGCCATGTTTGTTATCATACAATTACCTTAAAACCCAAAATCTATAATTTAATCATAAATTCTTACCAAAACCAAAACATGTGTTTCTGTAACTGTATCTAATGTACTTTGCAAAAGAGGCCAGGTTACATTCTTATTTATATATAATAAAATTTATAGATTATTTTCATGCTGAAATTAAAAATGAATATTTTTCTTAATATAGACAAAGCTATGATCCATGAATTTTCTGATAACTTTTCACTTCATATACATTCATAATAGTTGGCTATTATAATTTAAACACACTGCAGGCTGGGGAGAGGGTGATCAGTAAAGAAATGGTGTGCCAGCATGAGGACCTGACTCCAGACTCCTGGCATCACATAAAAATGAACAACCCCAAAGCTAGGCATGGTGCTGAGCACTGTAACCCCAGTATTGAGGGGTTGCGGGGCAGAGATGAGAAGATCCTAGGCTTGCTGGCCAACCATTGGAAAGCTCCAGATTTAGTGAGAGGTCACTAAATCAATAAATCCCTCAAATGTCTCAGTGCGCATCCCTAGGGTGACATGAGCCTCTGCCCCTTCGGCAAGTATCATGAATGTGTTATGTTTGTACTCATTTAAACATGAGTAGGCTTTAATAACGTCATACTGTTTTAGTACTTTTTATGCATACTGTTTTGAAGTTTCCTTGATAAGAAAGAGTCCTACAGCACTAAGCCTATATCATAGGTA
Source organism: Dicrostonyx torquatus (assembly GCA_028555095.1). NCBI lineage: Eukaryota > Metazoa > Chordata > Mammalia > Rodentia > Cricetidae > Dicrostonyx > Dicrostonyx torquatus. The sequence continues at coordinate 17,661,927 of JAQHUG010000008.1, read as the reverse complement.
AGAAAATTGAGCTTTGTGATAGTGAGAGATGGCTCGGGCCAGGTTTGGACGAGTGTTAAACTTGAGAGTAGGGGTTCTAGTTAAGACTTTGAAGGAGGTAGCAAAGGATTGGGTGTGCAGGAGGAGGCTGTGTGTAGAAGAGTTCCCTAGTTACCGCACTGAGGCTCCGAGCATCTGGACATGGGGCGATGTAGGGGCTTAGCTAAGATGTTGGTTCTTTCCACTAGTTTCCATGGTCCAGTTTTTTAAAATTCTCTCTTTAGTTATACACTCTTGGGTCCAGTTCCCTGGTCTCTGTGTCTCCCAAGTTGTTTAGCCATGTGAAGCCCAGCATCCTCATTCCTAGACTGTCATACGTAGTGAAGACCGGATCAGATTAGACAGTGTATGGAAAGTCCTTCCCAACAGGGAGATGGCAATTGCTTAGAGAAGCTGAGGCATACCCATCTTTACAGCTGTCACTTCCTGTATGCGTGGACTAGACAGGAGGAATGAAAATTGGCAAGGTTTCATTGTCTCATCCTCAGATCCCCAAGGCTACAAGAATTCTATTAAAGTAATTGATGAAAAGGAAAACCTGAAACACTGCTCACATGTGCTTTTTTAAACACCATTTCTTATTGAGTGGCTCTCCCTGTAGATGGACTCATGTCGTACCAAACTGCCTGCTTTCTGAAAACTGCCATGGATTTGAACAACAGCTTTAGGCAATCCAGAGAGCCTCCTGTAATCAGATTAAGCCACAGCTATTTGCTCAACCACCCACATCAAATTGCCTGACTCGAGCTTCTTAATGGTGCTTAGCTTAAGGCCTTAACCCCCAAAACCACCCTACTAGAAAATATTTCTTCCATTCTCTGCCTCCCCCTGCATCCTCAGTCTTTCAGTTATTAAATCCAAGCATGGCAAATCATTGGATTTGTGTGTGTTAGAGTGTACGGCTTCTCTTGTCACTTTAGAGGTAATGAAAATTGGTGAGACATTTACGAATCTGAGTGAGAACAAAATAAGCAAAGAATGAAAGACTATGTTATCTTGGAGGGATCATTGGAAATAGGGTTTGCAAGTACTGGACCCAGGCCTGGCTGGAGTGAAGTTACTGTGGAAGTGACTGGTGGAAGACAGGCTTGGTGGGACTTTGAACCATGCAGCCTAAAGTTTCTGTGTGTCTGGACAAAGTCCTCACTGTCCTGCATAGTGCTTCACTACTTGATGGAGTGACTCAGTCTGTCATGGCTTAACTCTCTGTCCACCCCCTTTCAAGTAAAATGCATTGCATGCACGCACGTGCACACACACACACTGTTTCTGTTTGTGATCAGCCCAGCCCTAAACATGAAATTACAGTGCCATATGTTTGTTCTATATTTTAGTGTACAGAAACACCCCAGCATCATCTGTTCAGCTGATAGCTTGTTTGTTATGCTTGCTGTTTTCAGTCTCTCTTCACCACCCAGTCTATAAGGGTGTGCATCACCCCTGCCATCTCTACTGCTGACTCCAGACCACAGTGGAGCCTGCACACAGGAGACACGTAGAGAATAACTGTTTGATAAATGGATCTGTTGTTTTTCCATGTTTGAGGATACCAAGACTCGAGTCTGGTTACAAATTCAGAATCTAAAAAGTAGCCCTGCTTGCTAGCGGGAGGGGTAACTTTTTTGTAATTTGTAACTAGCAAGTGGTAAACTGGGGACTGAAACCCACTTTATGCCTGCCTGTGTTTCTTCTACAGACCATTGCTTGTGGCTTTGTAAATATCCACTTTTCTCGTAACCCTGACGAGTAATTATTCAGTTTGTTTGTTTGACAAGCATTGCATTAAAAGTTCTCAAACTCAGTTTTTCTTAAACCAGGTTGATGTGGGAGGGAGGGTATCATATTTGTTTGTTTTATTTTTGAGACAGAATAGTCCAGGCTGGCCTTAAACTCACTAGGTAGTTGAGGGGGTGACCTTGAACACCCTACCCTCTTACCAGCAACTCCCAAGTGCTAGGATTTCAAGCATGTGCCACACACCTGGATTGATTTAACATATTTGTAAAGGAATCCTGAATTTCCTTCAACTAATTTAATACTATTTTCCATTTGATACTATTTCCTTGGAATTCATTTATTTGTCAAATACTTATAATTATTTGTTTCATATTTATTCACACGACAGGTATGTCAATTCATGCTTGTGATATATAGAAAAGTACCAGACAGTAAATATGGACTCTAAATAAAGACTATAATAAACAGCATATTAGTGGTAGATGCACTATGGAGAAACCTGTCGAACAGGGTGAGACAACAGGCATGCTGTGAGCAGAGGGAAGAGTTAGTGTGACTAGGAACTGCGTATTTTTGAACCATATGTAATTAGAGAAGAGGTATTTAGAGAATATTTTTAATGTGTCAGTTTTTAAAATTATGTATGTGTGTATGGAGATGGGAAGGAGTGTATTCATGTATGTGCAGGTACCCAAGCAGCCCAGAAGAGGGTGTTAGATCCTCTGGAGCTGGAGTTGCAGGTGATGTGTGCCACCTGACATGGATGCTAGGACCTGAACTTGAGTCTTTGCAAGAGTTAATACACATTCTTTTTTAACTATTGAGCCATCTCTTCAGCCCCTTTTTGCTGGAAGAAAAGATATCTTTTTAGGTTTTTAAATTGAATTATGTGTATATGTATCATAGATGTCCAATATTTTAATGGACTTACAGAAATAAAATGAAAAAGATTTCATGGAGGAATTTTGTAGGCACATATTCTTCCTTCCAGAAGTTAATCTGAGTATGTTACCTGCGTGTTAGCAAAGTCCTTTCCTAAACAAAGTGCTGAAGTAGGCCAGCTCCCTAGCAGGAGAGGTATCTTAAAACTGTACACTTTGCAATCATTTGTGGGATGTTTTTTATTATAAAAACATATGGTATTTGAAATTTCTGAGATTTGATGTAAACCATAGAAAAATAGTTTAACACTAGATTTTTGTGCACTGTGCAAACCCACTTTTCAATACTTGGGAAGCACTGTGTAGAGATGTGAACATTAGTTATGGGAGACAAAGGTCCGTGGCTTTAATGGGTTGATAGGAAACTTTTCTCAGGACCTTCCCATGCCTTCATGGCTCAGACCTCCTGCAAGGAGCAGGTGGACAAGTGCACACATCCACTGCCATGGCCAAGCCAAAGCACAGGGATGGGGACATCTCTAGCACACTGACAAATAGATCTGACTTCTGGGCATGAGTGTCACAGGAAAGAGTGTCCTTGATTTTGTTTTAGCAGCATGGAAGTTCTGAGCAGAAGGGGAAAGACGGTGCAGGTGTTGATCTTGGTAAGGGTGGTGTCACAGGCAGCACGGAAGAACCGTGATGGGACAACTAAGTCTCTCCCGACACTGTGTGAATTCTAGATCATTAAAAAAGGCTAAAGAAAAGTGAAAATTTTAAACTATTGAAAAATAGAGGGTATGGTATGGGTAATTTCTTGGCACAAGCCATAATATATGACATTTAGACTGGGGCTATAGCTTGATGGCAGAGTGTGCTTGGCATAGATGAGAAGATACCAGAGGCCAAGCTTTAAAAAAATGAGGATAACTAGAAAGAATTACAGTGAATATAACAAAAAGATAGCATGAAGGATGCATGATGATAGTACAGCAAGAGGACAGGCAGCCCATGAAAAGCATGGGAATAACCGCTCCGAAGAAGAGGCTTTCATAGTATGCTGATGAACATGTAAAGACATGCATAGCTCCCATGATAACGTGGAAATGCAAACTGACACCATGTCATACCCATGAATTTAACAAAGCTTAAAAAGAGACAGTAGCAAGTTTCATAAATATTTTAGAGCAATGTGGTAGTTTTCACAGAAAAGTTTTTAAAATGCATTTTCTAAACAATTTCACAACTAGACTTTCCCTAGATAAGCTTTTATTTAGGTATTAGAGATTGTATCTAAAGCAGCATTTTTTATAGTAACCAAAAATTGGGAAAACCTAATATATCCATCAGAAAATATGTAATGTACTATATTCCTAATGTAAAATTTAGCCAGTGGATGAATTAACTAGGTTTCACCATGAACAGACCCCATGAAATACTGAATGATAGAAAATGCTACAGAAGAAGGTATGATGACCTATTACAGTGTGTGTAAGGCCTCCAAAAGCACACATACCTTTTTGTGACTGTCACATCAGGTCTGTCACAGGGACCCAGGTTGGGGAGTTGAACAGAAGGAATTACTTGTTCCTATTGCTTAGCCTATCAGAGAGACTCAAACAGTTACTGAATTAATGTTAAAAGATTTGAAGCAGCATTCGGGCGCAGGGCCCTGCCCGGGTACTGGATTTTTGCCCAGCCCAGCCCAGCTCCCCTTTCCAGCTGCGGGGTCCTAGGACCTCACAAAGCAGCAGGCTCCAGGGCTAAGGTTCTGGGGACCGGGGAGTGAGAGAGGGAAGCAGGGGTTATTTGT
>JAQHUG010000008.1:17617393-17652029 GCA_028555095.1 Dicrostonyx torquatus | reverse complement strand
CTTGAGATATATTTTGTGCATATGTTCTGTGTATGTATGCATGCATGTCCACATGTGTGCATGCATGTGTGGAGTACAGAGACCAACTTCAAGTGTTGTTCCTTGGGAGCTGTTTACCTTTGTTTTTGATATGGTTCCTCAATGGCCTGGAATATACCAATCAGGCTAGTCTGACTGACCAGCAAGTTCAGAGACCTGCCTGCCTCACCTCCCTAGTGCTGGGATTACAAGTGGGCCCTGCCACACCTGGTCACTTTACTGACTGAACTATTGCCCCAGCCTTGATATATTTTATTCTCTACATTTTAATACTTTTATGTATTTTGCCAAGTTAAAATTTAAATTTAGACCCTGTCAAGTTTAAATTTAGGATCTGTATTAGTGTCTAAGGTCCAAGGTTTGCCCTGCATGATCATATCTGAGAAGGATGAGTCAGAACCAGAAGGCTGCCTTTTGTTTCCTTGGACCCTAATCTGGTCTCTTACCGAATCAACATCTGAAGGAACATTTTAGAAACTGAAGGTCAGTGCCAACAGTGGGGAAAAGAAGAAGCTGGTGGTGTCTGTATGGAAAGAGAGTGACCAGATACACGAGGAGCTACCCTCATCTTCTCAGCCATAAGAGCTGTCCTTGCCAGCACTCACTTCCACAGCATGCTGGGAGTTGGTTAGTAATGGGGAAACTGAGGTAAGCTGTGGAGAGGTGTAGCATGAATTCTAATTGGTCTTAATAATAAAAACCCAGAGTCAGCCATTAGAGGGTGAAAACTGAAAGATCAGAGAAGCCAGCCACTAGTTCTTACCTCTATGAAATCCTCAGACTGAATGGGGTATCCTGTCCCTACAAGTCCTCAGACTGAATGCCATGAGCTCCTGTCTCCTCCCGCCTTACATTCTTCTCTCCAACCAGCCACATCCTTTCCTGTCTCCACCTCCCTAGTGCTGGATTAAAGGCCTGTGACTCCTAAGTACTGGTATTAAAAGTGTGAGCCAGCACTGCCTGACTCTGTTTCTATTTGAGACTGGATCAATCTAGTGTAGCCCAGTGTGGACTTTAACTCACAGAGCTCCTTCTGCCTCTGCCTCCTGAGTGCTGGGAAGGTGTGTGCCACCACTGCCCGGCCTCTAAGGCTAACTAGTGGCTCGCTCCACACTCTGCTCCTCAGGCAAGCTTTTTTGGTTCTAGCACCACAGAGGAGTGTCATGGAGCAAAGAGAACTTTTGTGCTCAAATCACATTGCATAAGTATTTGTGCTTTACAACTTTGAATTCATGTCAGGGAACTCATGTCTTCTCTCTCTTCCACAACTAACTTTTCCACTCAGTGTTGGTTTTGAGACTGCCTTCTCCAGTTAAACTTGTGGTAGAACACTTACCTGCCAGGCATAGAACCCTGGATTTGATGTCAGCACCAAAATAAATAAATAAATAAATAAATAAATAAATAAATAAATAAATAAATAAATAAATAAATAAAACAAAACACTTCAACTGGAATGCCTGCCTCTCCTTGTTACACCGCTGTACTTCCTCTTTTGTTAAGAAGGCCATCACTGTTGAGGGCTCAGCAGGTAAAGCATTTGTCACACAACCCTGATGACCAGAGTTCAATTCCCAGAACCCATGTAAGTGGGGAGAAGAGAACTGACTCTGTAAACATCCTCTGACGTCACACAGCACCATGTCATGCACATACCCAACACACTCATCCTACACACACATACACACACACACTAATAAATTTATTATTAAGTTATTAAAATGATAGAAGAAAGATATCACTTTTGAGACAGGCTGCTAATTAAAGGATATTCCTTTCCTATCCTTTTAGTGTTCAGCTAAGGTGGCAGTGGAGTTGTAAGGCAGAGACAGTGTGCCCCACAGTGGGATTTGAGAATGCAGAACACTTAATGCCTATCTCTTCCATATCAGCTTTGTGTCTTAAACTGTCATAGATGGTTTTACACACATGCAGTTATTTAATCTTCCAGCCACACTGTTGTGAGATGTTTATTTTCATCTCCTAGACAATGAAGGGACCAATCAGATCGTTTCCTCCAAGAGTATGCTCTTCATGTGAAAGCCACATCCGTTCCTGTTCTTTACAGTGACACACAGCCTGCCATGCTGTGTCCTCTGTAGTTCAGGTGACCATCTCACACATACCCAATTCAAGACTGTCCCCCAAAACCATACATGGACGGGTGGTGAGAAGAATTGGCATTCCTGTAGACAACAGCTGCTCATTGCTGTGAATGGAGCAGGGTAGTTTCCTTGCTGAAGCTTCACCTCACTTGTCAAGGAGGAACAGCAATGCCTGTCTTACAGAAGAGAGGCATGGATGTACCTGTGGCCTGTGTTACACCAGCACTGTGTGTGGACATACCGTAGCCACTTCCATTCAGTGTTCCTGTTATCAATCATATGGGTGCCCTATATAAAATGACAGTAACTTCTAAATTAGGAGTTTTTGATACCTTGTCTTAGAATGAGCAAACTATAGGAAGTAGGATCTTGACAGCTCTAAGTAGCTAATATGGGAGAGTTTCACTTCATTCACCAGGGAAAATGTGGGAAGGAGAGCAGATCCTACAGCCATTAGTGTGTTGAAGGGGGCCCAACTTGTCTGCTGAGGTGGCTGCTCTGGGCTGGGACCATGCTTCTCATCAGTTGTAGTTCCTCCTTGGTAAGCATAAGGGTCAGAGAAATGAAGCGAGGCCATGGCTGATGATGGAAGACAGGGGTACGCTTTTCTAGAGTAGCCTTAGTCTACTATGGAGTTAAAATGATGCACCCAGTCCTCTAAGAGAAGCAATGGAGTTCCAGGGCAGCTCTGTAGCTGCCATTTGCTTGATGATGTGAGCAAAATGTGTCTCTGTCGCCCCTGCCCCATGCCTAGTCCTAATTGGTCCATCTGAAGGAAGAATGTTAGGGAAAGAATTTTAGGCTCAGGAAAATGGGATTGGTTCTATCAGTAGAAATGCGGTGTTCAGAGTAAGAGAGTTGGCAATTCATCCACGTTCTGAGAGTGTTCACTTACACTGCTGACAGCTGGAGAGAATTGAGAGCAAAATGCTGGTCAGGCATCGTGACACTTGTCCAAATTTCCGGAATTCTAGAGGTGGAAGCAGGAAGACCTTAAGTTTTAAGTTTGAGGTCAGCTTGCATTACATAGTGAGACCCTGTCTAAAAAAAAAAAAACAAAAAAACTGAAGAGAATGTTCTAGAGCAGCGGTTCTCAGCCTTCGTAACTCTGAGACCCTTTAATACAGTTCCTCATGTTAGGGTGACCCCCAACCATAAAATTATTTTGCTGCCCTTCCTAACTGTAATTTTGCTACTGTTGTGAATCTGTGATCCCAAGGGGCTTGAGACCCACAGGTCTGTAGAAGGTGAGGTGGTCTTGAGACTACTACACAGGCATGCTTGTGTCTGAAATCTCATACTCAGTGGATCTCCACATCTGTGGAAGTTGGAAGGAAGGAAAGCTAGGTCAGATCACTGACAAGTGGAGGGGGTGGGGCTGAGGGCGGTAGAACTTTGGAGCTGATTGGCTGCAAAGGCAGGAACTAAGCTGAAATGCCTCCTCTCCAAACAGCCCAATAGCCACCATGCAGAAGAAAAGTGTTGTTTGTGTGACTCCAGCGGGAAGAATGGGATGTACAAGTCATGACAGAAGGGGAGAGAGGAGCACTGCAGCTCTCGGTGGATGACAAACCCTGGAAATGGAATGTGCTCCTGGGGTTTTCCTGTGAGTTAGGGAGATTACCGTCAGCTTTGGGTGGGAAGTTGAATTAGATGTCTGTGAATTGTAACTGTCCATAAGCAGTTTCCATTTCCGTCTGGCATTTAAAAACATCATTCCAGGGCCAGTGAGATAACTCAGCAGGTGACGGCACTTGCTGTCAACCTTGACAACATGAACAGGAGCCCACGAGGTAGGAGAGAACTGACCCCAGTAAGTCATCCTCTGACCTGTGCATATACAGCATAAGTCACTCCTTTGGGAGCTCATTTCTATTCATAACAAAACTATATGTTTCACAGCTAATTCTTAGGCCGAAATTATAGATTTGTATGAAAAAAGTATAATAAAATTGAAATTTTCATATTTTTAAAGTTACATTTCAAAAATATATCTTTGAAAGGCAAGTTTAAGAAATGTATAAGCATTCATACCAAAAATTTCTCAGTTTTGGCTTGTTACCAACAGATGTCTTTGTTGTTAGAAGATGAGCAATGTAAAGTGTAGGAACAGACTTAAGAGATTGCCATATGATGTGTTCATGGTAGTTAATAATTATGTACTTGGGGATTCCTAAAATAGAGATTTTTTAGGTGTTTTCACCACAAAAAGGTGGTAAGAGAATATATAAGTTGATTTGACTTGGCCCCTTAAAAATGCATGTATATTTCAAAGCATGTCACACACTATTAACATACGTTTTTTATTTATCAATTAAAAATTAATTCAAAGTACAAAACTGAATGTAAGGATGTAAGTCTTTAGCTCTAGTGGTAATACTACATGTAAAGTTCACTTGGAATGCTCCAACCATCTGCAGACTGGTGATAATTCTATCATTCGAGTTTCTGTTTCCGGACAGGTATGATGGGTCCACCAGCAATGTTAGAAGTTGGTGTGAATGACAGCACACGTGTCCTTCCCTTAGTGACTGTAAGGTGAAGGTGGGTGTTGTGATGTACACTAGTGTTCATGAACTCTTAATAAGAAATCCTGTTCTGGTGAGAAATGTTTTAGCAACAGCTACTTCCACTGCCACAGGAAGGGGGTGTAGATAACTTAAGTCCAGGGCCACACAGCTTTCACTCGTGAGAGTCCAGAGAAGGGCCTGGGTCTCCTGAGTCCTGCCCTGGGGCTTCCTGCCTTTTTGCAGTGATCAACTGCAGTGTCATAGTGAAACACCCATCTGTAAGGTTTCTGCGGAATTGGGAAAGGCCAGTGACATAAGTGGGATTTATTTAATATATGAGACATTGCAGCCTTCTGCATCCTGACTTCCCATTAAATTGTGTTTAATAGAGATAGGCTTTACTCTGAATGATATTACCTGGGTCGGAGTAACCATGGTTGCCATGGTCAGATGACTTTCTTTGAAGTTGAGTGGTTCCTCCATTAGAGGAGTCTATAACCTGGAGAACAGCAGAATAAGATGAACAGTTTGGTGAAAAGTGACTCTGAGTAAGCACTGCATGACTGTCTTCTGTGGCTGTTGCCAGGGCTTTCTTCCTGTCTTTTAGTAGACAGAGGACCCCTGTACTAGTGACACTGTGGGCATGTCAACAGTGCAATAGACAGCTGCATCTTCCCACAGTGCCTGCTTGTCAGTACAGCAAAGGAGGCTCCCTACTTAAAATCAAATTCCAGATACCCATGGTGGACCATTGCAGCCCCAACCAAGCTTCACCCTGACGTCTCTGCCGGGCTTGATGCTGGCTGCCACAGCCACCTACATTTCCACCCCTCGGGCTGCCTTAGAGCTACACAAGTAAGTTAGACTTTCTCTTTCTATACCAGCAGTGATTTGAGAAAGCATTCATTCTGTCATCTCTTTCTGTGACTTTTCTAACATGCCTAAACCCAACACACATTTTTCATTACCCAGCAAGATGGAAGCTTCAAGTCCTTGCTTCTCCAGAGACTAATTTAGCTCTATTGGAGAAACAACTAGAACATTGATCAGACTAAGATGTCACCAAAAAAGCTCCCAGTCCTGAAAGTATTTCGGCTGAAGGAAGAGTCAGACAGGTTCTCCCTCCTTCCTCCCAGGTATGTCACCACCACCTGTTGATGTCGCTGGGTTTATTCTGTCTTTTCTTTTACAAGGTGAAGAAAAAAACACTACAAAGCTTTCATACTTGTGTTAACCACAGTAATCACATGCTCTAACTTATATTTAAAAAGTAAATTTTGAGAGTTGAAAAATTAGATGAAGAATTCTGCCTAGAAAATATTTTCAAAACCAAAAAATCATGACATATCAATTAGTATAATTTAATATTTTTTGTAGAAATCACATAGTTTCTAGTAGTTTCTCTAGGGAACAGATTGAGGTACACAATTTTACAAAGGAATTTGGTTGTACTCTCTTATACATGTGGCTTTGAACAGCTAGACGAGCTAAGGGAGAGGTGAACCACTCCTTCACCTTCTAGCAAAGACTGCCGCGAGGGGTCAGCTGCCGCTCTAGGGATGATACAGCTGTTTTTACTTAGCCCTTTGAGGAAAATTAGAACGTACAAACTTTCCCTTGTGATTGGTGGAGGAGGGGTGTGATGGGATTTATGCAGGCCACTGAAAGCCTGCAAAGCCATCCGTTGTTGCTGACCACAGAAGTCTTCTCTCTTCCCACGGCGGGAGGCCCTCTCTTTTCTGGATACAGGTACAGAGGAAGGCTGTGTATTGATATTTCTGGAATATCTAGGTGGGAAATTGAAACATTTGCCTGTGGGATTAGGGAACAAACTTATCAGGCATTTCATGTTAACCAGCCTCTCTCCACATAGATCATTAATTAGGTCAAGGTTCCTTTTGTGAGTTTTGTATTTTTGTTTCAAAATCCATGATAATTTCGTGCTTGTAGCTTGCCAATATTTGGTCAGCAATATCTCAGAGTTCTTTTCGTATGAATCTGGCACTCTTCCAACTTTGAGCCTGGAAAAAAAGAAAGAACAAGAGGATGGGAGAACAAACACTTACTAGATTGTCTCTTTAAAACTTCAAGCCTCAGACAGCCTCAGAGAGCACGTACTCATAACACTGAATAACTTTTATACAGTAATTTTAAAAAGTAGCCTTCAGAGACTGAATAAGAGATATAAAATGACTGTATTTAATTAGGATCATTTTGTACTACAAAGTGATTTCTACTGCCTAATGATAGAAATTGGTTGTAAGAAAAGGGGTTTCATTGGAACAGGAGCCAAGAGAAAACCAAAACAGGATTTCTGATGTTTCTGAATTCTGAAAACAAGGATCAAAGTCTTGTATTTATATTATTTTGACAATATGTTAGCAAAGGCATTGGCTTTGTCACGCATAATATGTCTGTCTTCTGCTCCCAACATCTATAGACAGACACTTGGCGCCACTTTCTTTCCTTCCCTTCCCTAAAGGTCATGTCCATTGGCCTCATTGTCTAATGATTTACTAGTATTGAACAAATGAATGTGAACTGTTAACATCCTTATGATGCTTAAATAGGTGGGAGCTGAGTACCTGAAGCTAGCTTGCAGTCTCTGTCACAGAGGCCAAGGAAAATGAAATTCCCAGTCTTTGCACCCACAGCCCAAGCTCATTCAGCCTTTTGATGGCCTGCAGTCCTTTTAATAACCATTAATGGCTCGCAGCTGACACTGGAAAAGCTAAGGGAGAGGTGAACAACTCCTTCACCTTCTAGCAAAGACTGCAGCGAGGGGTCAGCTGCCACTCTAGTGATGATTCGCTGCCAATAGAAGAATGTGTCTAAGGCTTTCCTTCAGCACGGCCAGAACCTATTCCTCAACAGAGCCTTTATGAGTTTGTCTCACAGCTTAAAGGAAAATACCAACTAGATCAACCACATGGCTCTTGCATTCTCTTGTAGGAACTAACAGTTAAAGTACATCTGATTTTATCAAAAATATATTGAAATGGTGTAGATATCTTTATAATATTTACCTCTATCTAGAAATAATGTAGGTATGACCTTTGTTTGGAAAATTAGGAATAAAATCTGGCCCATATTTTCCCATGAAATCATTAGAAGCTTTGCTTTGTTTCGTACTCAAAGGGATAGCACTTGTCCATGAGAAGCGCCGACCTGCTTCCCCTCTGCTCGGCACTTGACAACCAGAGCACATGCGAACACAATTCCCTTTCATCGCTGCTGCTGCTTGTGAAAGAGCCTCATTCTTCCGTGTCCCTCAGACACGGAACTGCAGTTGTCCTGACTGTTCTGAGGACAGGGTCTGGCTTTGGCTTGATCTGCAGGAGTTTTATATTAGCTTACGCTTCCTGTGGAAGCAGCGATTGTGATGGCTGTGGCTAAGATTTTGACCTAATAGAATTGCTGATTGTCAAACTGGGGCTCCTTGTTTAATGTGCAGTGGATTTCACTTTACACAATTAACATTAAGGCAGTTTATTTAGTATCGTTTAATGAGATCAAACTGTTACGAGAAAAAATGTTTTTTTTCCCATTCTCTTGGACGGAAGACCTTAACTTTTTTCAATTATGTGCATTTTCTAATTATTTAAACTGATTTCACTGTTTATATTCACTGTGCATAGTACTGTGCTACATAAGGACATTTTCATACAAGCATTCGTCATACGTTGAGCATGTCCCCTTATCCTCCCTGTTCTCCCATCTCAGCCCACCTCCTCCTCTTTCTAATTGCCTTCTTCTCCTAGAGTCTCACCTCTATTTTCTTATCATGTGTGTATAAACAGTTTTACGTATGTATGTAAAATAACAAGAAAACATTAAGTTTTTGTTTTTCAAGTTTGGGTTTGTTCTCTTAATATGATTATTACCTCCAGTTACATTCAGTTTTTTTGCAAACAACTTTGTTCTTATTGCTAGAAAAGGTCATTCTATACATACTCTATGTGCTTTTAAGTTCTCTCTTCTGTTGTTGGACACCAAGATGGGTTCTATAACTCAGCCATGTGAGTAGTGCCACAGTGAACACTGGTGTGCCTGGATCTCTGTGACAATGCTGGCTTGCTGCCGTTCAGGAAGTCCCGAAAGTCTTGAAGTTGGGTCATTTGTTGGCTCTAGTTTTGTTTTGCTGAGAAATCTCCATACTGACTCCCACAGTGGCTGAACTAGTTCACACCCGTCAACAGTGTAGCCTCACCAGCATCTGTGATTTTCTTAAGGACCTTTCTGATCAGGTGAGGAGGAGTGCCACTGTAGCTCTAATTCATATTTCTCTGATAGCCAGTACAGAGCCATGGCTTTTAAACTGACTAAAAAGAAACTAATATAGTATATTCATTTTTATGTTATGACACATAGTTTATAAGATACCTTTAACTGCTGAGTTAATGCATAAATCATTTATGCCTTATGAATATATTTTGAAGTCTGCTTTTGGCTAAGGCTTTTGCTCGGTGGTAGAGTTCTCACCCACTACGCATAAGGCCCCAGTGTGGCAATAAGTATATTAGTAAGCTCAACTTAGGCATGTCTTTGATAATCAAGCTCCATCTTGCGCTCGATGGATAGCCTCTTGATGTGAACTTGTGATTCTGGGTGTGTGTAATTTATGTTCCACCTGTTCTTATCCCAGGCTTTCAAAAAAATCCTTCAAGTACTCTGTGCCCAGAGGTACATGTACCAGACCAGTTCTTTGAAGGAGGCCACAAGGGTTAGGCTTGACTGGCTTTGGCCTGTTGCTTTGTGACATCTATAGGGGTGGTCATCTTCTCTTGCTCTGACACCCTTTGCTGGGCAGGCACCATGTCCACAGTCTCCTCCATCTATGGATGCTGTTTGGTTGCTGCCCCCTGCTGTGTGGACAAGCTGTTACCCTGCCCAGTGCCCCTGACTCTTCTGGGTACTGGTCCTAGAGTCCTCGATAACAGATGACTTGCAGTGCTCTATGGCGGTTGAGGAAAAAGCCTGCATCCTTTTCTTTTTGTTTTGTTTTTGTTCTTAGATTGTAGAAATTCCCTTTCTTGAACACTCAGTGTTTTTGTAAATATAAGTACATATAAGTACATTATTTTCTTTCCTCCTTTTGGGCAGGGTCTTGCTGTGTATCTTAGGTTGGCCTTACACTTGACTATCCTCCTTTCTCGGCCGCTCCAGTGCTGGGGCTTTGGACATGCTGCACTCTTCTAGCTCTCCTTCTCCTCTGGAGTACTGTTTTCTCTCTGCTCATGCTCCCAGAGGAGCAGCTATGGGGATTCTGGGAAACAGGGCCTTGCTACCCTTGACATCGCTCCTTTGCATCCTGTGTTCTACCCTCAGAGGGCAATGTCTGGCCACTCCATCAGTCAACCTCTTTGGGCTGAATACATTTTAGAACATTGCTTGGGTTCTTATGCAAAGAGGACTGTCCAACCTGTTCACAGAGCTTGCTGACAGCAAGAGAGAGCCAGTCTTCCCACTCTAACACATGCAGATAGAAACAGATGGAGGGATGCATATGTGCCCGATCACACTCCTCTAAACTGTTCTTTAAAGCCCGCTATTGAGATTATGATGAACATTGATGGCTATAACATCTAGAATAAAAAGACTGGGAGCCATAGACATTGTTGAATAGTAGAGGGCTTGCCACGAATCTAGAAAACCCTGGATTCAGTTCCTGACCCTGGAAATACATTTTTGTTTGTTCGGAGCTTGTCTCGTTGGCAGTTTCCATTCCTCAATTTAACACAGCCTACTGCTCTGATGCTTCGCTGGAGATCTGTGGTGCATCTCTCCTCTCTGACCCACTCTTCACTTGCCAAAGACAAATTCCTAAAGTCCAGTCCTTCTACGGTCAAACCTGGATGAGAGTGTTGTCAAAGGGGAGAGGGCAGAAGTGGAGCCATAGCATTTGCTAACCCCAGTCCTAGGGTGACTGGAGAACTTATTCATTAAGAGATAAATTCTCAAGTACTATGGAACCCCTAGTGTGTTCCAGACAAAGAGGCTTTTGAATAGTTTGGGAAAAGGGAAGTACAGAGAAAACAAAATGCACTCCAGAGGCATCCAGGCACTAGAAGCAGAGTCCAGGCAGTGGCACGGGGAAGCGTGAGGTGCAGCAGGCTCACTCCATAGTCAGGCTTGCCCGGAGCAGAGTGCACATGAGGACATGGGCACAGGGAGGCTGAGAAACGCTGGAGGTCACCGAATCTGGCCCAGGCAGCCAAAAGAGTTAATAGCAATTATTTGATTTTCTAAAATTCTCCACATTTTATGCCAAGTGAGAATGCCAGTTCCTTAGCCAAATGTGACAGTGCAGGTTACTGTTCTCAGGACACTGAGGTGCGGGAACTACAAGTTCCAGGGCAGCCTGGTCTGTACAGCAGAGCACCACCAGAACCTCTTGTAATGGCCAGCTGGGTGTCAAGGAGTTGGCTCTATTTGCATATGATAGCCCTTGGCTCACTTTGCTGTAGTCCACTGAGTAGGAGATAGGGTAAGAATAATCTCTAGGAGTTAGCCAACAGGCTGTACTTGACAGTTGCCCTGAACCCTAATACAAAGTAGAAATGCTCCACAGTCCCTTGTCCCTGAGGGTACATCTCCTCCTCCTGAGTTCCTGACAGCCTAGCTCTGACTTGAGGCTCTTGGGAGGTTTCTGGCTCTGGAGTCACACCCCATTTCTTGGTTTGCTGTCACTGTATTTTTCGGCATTACTGTATTTGGAAACACGTAAAAAGAAAAGTAAAGATTTTTAGTGTTAATTCAAATGTAACCATCTGTTTTGTGTCTTAATGTGCTTGTTTTGAAAAGCAGTGAACTTCTGGTGAAAATGCTTGTCTTTAAACCATCCTTAAAAATTCTGCTAATAAAAAAACAAAACAAGATTCTGAGTCACATTTTAAAATATAATATAATGCTACCCTAGGAAAAAGCTAAAATCTACAAAATAGAACCAGTGAGATGGCTCGGCAGGCAAAGATTCTTGCAGCCAAGCCTGATAACCTGAGTTTGATAGCTGGGCCCTGTGTGGTAGAGAGAGAACCACCTGACTTCCACAAGCTGTCCTCTGTCCCTCTGTCCTCCGCATACCCCCCTCTGTCTCTCTCTCTCTCTCTCTCTCTCTCTCTCTGTCTGTCTCTCTCTCTGTCTCTCTGTGTGTTCATGCATGCACATACACAGTACACACCTGTAAAATGCCTACGACAAAAGACAGAAGTATGGAAGAGAAGACGAAGGGGAAATAGAATGAAGAGGAAGGAGAGGCAGGACAAGATCTCCAGTCCTGTGTTCACAGGGCAGGATGGGGTTCATCTCTCGCTGCCTTCTACCTCTGCTTCTATAGAATGGCTCTTTATTGTCATGGTAGCAGCCAAATGTAATGAAGCCTTTTTGGAGGCAAACCCAGGCCAGTGAGGTGTTCAAGATGTAGCACTATTCCCAGAAACCGTAGGTTTCCAGAACAGACCAGAAAAGAGCCTCCATTTGAGATAACCTGGTTTGACTTGACCCCCTAATTGGTGCAGTTAGGAATGGGCAGACATCCAGTTGGTACCATGGTGGCATAAAACTAAGTTTACTCTTTCTTGTTCTCCAAGTGCTCTCAGAAGCCAGTGGCTAGGGCGAGGGCATGTCCCAAGAAAGTTACTAAGGTTTCTGAAACCTGTGTGATGGAGCTGCTGGCCGAGTAGAAGCAGGTGTTAGGCAGTGCTACCCCAAGCTGCTCATGGCGAGGTGAATAGGGTGGTGGAGGTGGCACAAGGGATGCTGTGTTAATGGTAGACATGACTGGGTGGGCAGCCCAGGTTGCTGAGCATGCTCAGGCTATGGCTCTTCAGTTAGATTCACTTGTGGTGCTTGTGGCTTCCTCCAAACTCTAATTTCCATATAGTGTCATTTTCCTTTAGCCTGACAACATCTTCAGCATCCTCTGAAGCAGTCTTGCTGGCTGCAAACATCCTTTAAGTGAGTGTGCAAGTGTCCTCATTTAGCCTTTGTTTTTGAAGGATACTTTTTTTCCTGCAATCCTCAAGCAAACCTGATATGCTTTCTACCACTGTAGTTTTATTTTCCCTGCATTGCCTACATTTCTACATTTGAGTCACTAGAGACCCTGGCTGTCACTGTTTCCTAGATGAGCTGTACCTGGGTGTGCTTGCATCTGTGACTCTCCTGAGTGCCTATTCTCTCCTGAGACAATGTCCCTGAGGGTCAGAATTCAGCAGGAGCCTCATCTCTTCTGATGTTTCTCAAGGATATCTAAATTAAAACCTTTGCTATTTTCCAGTCCAGCTCTGAGAACCTCATAATGTTTTTAGCCCTGGAATTCTGAGTACTCTCTCAACTGAGAACTCTATGCAGATGAGGACTGTGTACGGCTGACTTTGAACTTGGCATCTAACACAGCACTGGCGTCAGTGTATAGTGAATGGCAAGGAATGAAAGACTGGGTGCCCTTTTATTCCTTTTCCTTCTCTGCTCCCTCTTCCTGTCTTCCTGTGTTTTGTTTTCACATTGTAAGTACATTTCTGCAACTTTACAGCCGTAATGAGTTTGTAGCCTACCAGTCAGAGCTTTCTTAGCTCTCTAAATTTAATGGATTTTGAACCTGAGCAAACAAACCAAAAAAAAGTTCAAATTTGTTCATGGTGTGGCAACCGCCATGAGTCTGTCTGTGAGGTTAATATTCTTATCTGTTGGGGAATGGGGTGTCTGACACAGACCTGTGTAGCAACAGCCATACAACTGGCATTCTGTTCCTCCAAGATGTCACGTCACTGCCCTTTCTCAAATCTGGAGTTCTAAGATGCCCCACATGGAAGCCAAAGATAAAACAGTGGTCTCCAGAATCAGGCTTGACTTAGCAAAACACTTTTTACAGGGATGTTATGAAATCAGAAAGATAAAGTCCCTAACTCACGGTCTGGCTGTAGTAGGTGCTCATGATTGCTGTCTGCTCCCCAGCCTCCTTCCCAAGCTTCCTCAGGATACTAAAGACCCATCTTTTTTCTTGAAATTTCAGGATCAAAGAGTGAATAGTACTAGGTGTCAACAGCCAGAGCCTCAGTTCTCCTCCCCGAGCCTGGCCTGTCAGAGTGTCTGAGCATGAGGTGCTGTAGGGGATCATGACACTCCACTTTGCATCTGGAGCTCATTCTACATGAGGCTGTCATGGGGCCATCACACCAGCAGTTGCCAAAGTCATCACCTGAAATTCCTGCCCAGAATCCTGGATCCTGCTCAGTTTTTACCCCCCCCCCCAATTGCTTGAAAAGGTGTCCCAGACTTTGTGTAGGGGTAGGAGACTGTTCTGGGCAGACAGGCAAGGGCAGGGGCAGGGCAGGATGGTGGTAGCCAATGTGTCGTCATAGATGCCTAGCAACAGCTTGCCCCAGTCTGAGTTTGTACGACAAGAATTAACCAGGACACCCAGATAACATTCTTTACTGTTAATTAGCGCTGGTGTGCAAACAGAAAGGTAATAGAAAATAGCTCATTACAATGCTCACTTTCTGTCCAGACTGGAAAAGCAAGCCTCCTTAAGAGCTGAAGCACAGAGCTGCTGAGTCCCTGCTGAGAACTGCTTATGTTCTATAGACCCAGACTCCCCATTCCCTACAGCAGCTTTCATGACAACCCCGGAAGCTGCTTAGGGAACAGGTTGGCCAGTAAGCATTCTAGAGGTGACTGGAATTAAGGTGCATGACCCCGTCTGAGTCCACCATCTGTTTTGGGACTCTTCTTACCTGAGTGGAAACAAGAGGGATTGTTTCCTCCACAGTCTTTGCAAGCTGGGTACGACAAGGCTGTGCTTCCCGGCCACTCTAAAGTCTGTAGTCACATTCCCAGAAGCTGAGGCCCTCACAGATTTATCAGCTACAGGTTGGTGATGGTGGCTTGAGAGTTTAAAAAAGGAAAAACCTGCTTAATTTATCCCCTCTCTTTTAGGAGCATCTGAAGGCCTTTGATAATGAAGTTAATGCTTTTTTGGACAACATGTTTGGACCACGAGGTAAGTGGCCTGCTTGGGAACATGCAGGAAGAATACCATTTGCTTGTAGGAAGGATTGTTGTCTCTGGGGCATCTGTCCTTATGGACTCTAAACTGCCTTGCACAAGGTACCTCTTTCCCAGAACAACAGAATCTGCATTTCATCTGCCTCACTGTGTTTCCTGGGATGGAGGGGCAGGTGAAATGTAAATTTCCTCCAAGGTATCAGCTATGAACCCTGGTAGTCTCTTTGCTTTCTCCACCACCTGCCAGCCTCTAGTCAAAGCCTGTCTTCCTCACTCACATGGATATAGCCACTCCAGACATCTTTTGACTCCTCATGTAAACTTGTTTTGTTTGCCATTTCCCTACGCCTGGAATTTCTTCCTGCTATGTCTTCCTCTTTCTTCTCTGGTCAGCTCCTCCTATTGCAGACACCAGCTGTGGGCTCTCGGGTGGTTTCCTCTCTACTGCACCTCGGTACTGTAGTCTCCCCATTTCTCTCCTGCACAGGCTGCCTATGACCGCTTGTCTCATGAGAGCAGGAGCCATTCCTGTTTGCCGTCTGTCACAGGGCACAAACAGCTCTGGGGACAGAGGACTGATATTTCTGACTAGATGAAATCAGGACAAATATTTTGCTTCACTTGAGCCTAGTTGTTTGAAAGCCTGTGGGAAATCCTCGGCTTCTACAAGCGGTTTTCTCAAAACTAAAGACAGGAAGGAGGGACTGAGGTCTTCCCACTTCTCACAGCCTTTACACAAATTTGGACATTATTTGGATCTTTTCCCAGTTTTCACTGAGACTCTGAGACCTAGTCTGAGTGAATGGTGACCTCTGTTGTTTTAATAGGAACTGCAGTTTGGGTGGAGTTCTCCTTTCTTTCCCCTTGAGGATCTTTGTGGTGGCCAGCAGTGTCTGTCTGTCATCTCTGCATTCCCTCTTGCAGCTCTAGTGAGGTGGGGAAGACCTGGCCCAGAGTAGAGGGCATGGCCTCTTTCTTAGGCAGGATGCCATTGGAGCTGTGAATTCTTGGGGACCACAGCTTTCTGTTTCTCTCAGCAGAGAGTTAAACTTTGATCTCCGTGAACTAAGTTCACACTAAACTTTGTTGTCAGTAGGTTAGTGGGAGCTGGAATGAATGTAGACACATGGGATCAGTTACGGAGAGGATTGCCGTTGTCCACCCTGCTGCAGTCATCCAGTGGATTCTCCCTTTGTAGCAGCAAGATTATAAAACCAACACTCTGACCACTGAATTGGGTTACTACAGTCACATCAAGATCCTTGTTGCTTCCTAAAGGCCATCTGCACTTATAGTGACTGTCACACCTAGTGACTTCAGCAGCATCCCCAGCTTTTTCTGATCTTATGTACATCCTATCAGTAGCCTGTGGGATATGCCAGATACAGACGAAGAGTAACACTATTCGGGTACCAAGGAAACAACACAGGAACACTTGATCCCATGTTTTAGTTGCAGCAATTACGATCATGTATGGATGGGAGCCTGACAAACAATAAAGATTACAGGTGCTGTGTTCACAGAGTGCCAGCTGATGTAGTTTCCATGAGTCTCCTCCTAACACTAAGGATGTCAGTTACAAGTAAGGCAGGAGAGGGGATCGGTTCCCCCTCTCCTCACAGAGCACAGGCAGTGATTGCAGGTGGGAACAGTTGGGATGCAGCCTAAGCATGCATTCCCTAGGACTAGGTGGCTTTCAAAATGACAGAAACATATTCCCACAGTTCTGAAGTCAAAGCTTACTTGGCTCCCTTGACATTATAGGAAGAAGCTGTCTGGTGCTGCTCTCCCAGCGTCAGATGCTGGCAGTCTGGTGTTCCTTGGCTAATAGAAGCATCGATGTCTTCACATAACATTCCTTTCTTCTTTCATTATCTCTTGTGAAGACACCACTGACTGGGTTAGGGCTCACCCTAATCTGGTGTGATGTCATTTTAACATGGTTCCAAGGGAAGTCATGTGCATACAGCAGGTGTTGGGCTTAGACATGTCTTGGAGGGACGCAGGTCGGTGACAGCACTGTAACACGCGTAGAGAAGTTGATCACTGTGAACTTTCTGCCCTCTGTGGCTCACGTTCCCTAAGGAACCCCAGGAATGGCCGTATTGTTTATCTAGGCAGATTGCTTTGAGAAATCTGTCAATAGGTATCAAGGCTTTCGGCAGCACCTGACATGGAGAAGGTCCTCACAGTTAGCTATGGCAGGATGGCCTGAACAATGCAGCTGTGGTTATGAAAGGGCATGGGAAATGGCTCCCTTCAGAAGGCAGGGTCTTCATGTGGTTTTCAGGATGAGCAAGAAGGCACACGGCACATCTGAGAAGAGTATAGGCCTGTACCTGAAAGGCTGTAGTGGGTCTGAACTTGTAGCTCCTGTCACTCTGTCTCTCTCACCACAGCAGCTGTCCCCAGAATCTTCCTTGGCATAGTGGCAGTGCTCACAAAGGCAAGCTCCTCATTAGTGTGGTCTGGAAGTGTGCTGAGAAAAGGTCAGAGTAGACAGTGTGTGGCACACCAGGGAGGTGGACCGAGTTGTGAGAGAACCAGCAAGGTCAAGAAAAGGACAGGACACTGCCTGTGGTGGAACCAGTTTTTTGCTATCTATGTAGGTCAGAAACAGCATGCAAATTTCATGACTCCAGGCCAACCTTTAAACAAAAGGAGACTAAGGACCAAATCTCATTGTACCTACAGCACACTTCCAGGTGATGCCTAGTGTTATAGCTTGACCATAGGCTGTCAGGTTTTAGCCTCTGGAGGAAGGGCATCTGCTGAATCCTGACTCTTGCCCCTGCTCTTGACAGTTGTAGTCTCGAGACAGCTCTGTATCCACAGCTTGTATCATACTGTTCTCAGCCACTCCAAGGCTTGGCCTTTCTGTCCTCAGTGCCACATACTCTCTGTTCTGGAATGCCACCGCTCTGTATGCTGCAGTGTGCCCTCTTTAATCTTTTCAGTGGGAGGATCTCAGCAACTAGCGTGGACTGAGGTGGCGGATGTGATTCAGATCCAGACTCTGCCATCATTGTATTGCCTTTCCCCAGTTGTTATTCATCTGTACGGTGTGTTGAGTCAGCATGAAGAAACTCAGTAACTGACTCAGTGTTCAGTAGCTTCCTTCCACCTCTCTGTCATCCGGTGTTCAGCGGAAGGAAGCCATTTGTTCCATGAAAGAAAGATTTTTAATTTAAATACATGTGTGTGCCCACATGAGCTTATGTGCACCTGTGTGTACAGGAACCTGCAGTCATCAGAAGAGTCATCAAATCTCCTGCACCTGGAGTCCCCAATGGTTATGAGCAGCCATGTGGATGCCTGGCACTGAACCTGTGTACTCTGCAAAAACAAGTGCTCTTAAACTCTGAACCATCCCTCCAGCCTGTAAACATCAGGGGTTTTGTTGTTCTTGGTTTGGAGACAAGGTCTCATTATGTAGACTAGGCTGCTTTCGATCTCAGAGATCTGCCAGCCCCTTTCTCTCAGGTGCTGGAACTAAAAATGTGTACCACCACTCGCAACCCATGAAAGCTTTTGAACTTATTTTTATTACTTTTAATTGTGTGCATATGAATATGTATCATTGAGTACAGGTGCCCATGGTGCCCATCCTTGTGAAGCTGGGTAACTGCCAAGTCATGTCAGAAGCCTCAATGAAGACTTACCTGTGCAGCCCTGCTGCATCCTAGCTTGCTTAACTCAGCATTATATTGCTGTGTGTGTGTGCATGTGTGTTACTCTTATCTGAAGTTTTGTTCCTGTAGTTTCTGATACCCACAATCTACTATAGTCCCAAAAAATTAAATGGAAAATTCCAGAAGTAACAATTTGTGTGTTTAAAATTACATACTGTTTTGAGTAGAATGATGAGCTCTCTGTCCTGTCTGGAACTTGGATTATCCCTTTGTCCATGAGGTGTATCTCCCCAACCGTTAGTTATTCGCTGGCTTTCTGGTTATCAAAACTATGCAGTAGCCTAGGGCTTTCTATCAAAGCTTTACTTAGGTGCAAGAGCAATGGTACTGGCAACTTGGTTACTGCAAAGAAAACCATAAACTTCCTCCTTTTAGTGAAAAGGTGGACGCTCCCAATTTAATAAGAAGAATCCCAGTGCTGAGGTTGCTGAGGTCTAGAGAAAGAACCAGGGTGTCTTTGGATTTGTTCAGGGAGAAGCAACTTGTGCTGGTATGTGAGTGCATCTAAAATGGTTAGTGAGGACAGGAAACCACTGTCCACTGGGGACCCCGGAACCTCCCGCCTTGGATAAGGGTGCCCGCTGCATGGATGAGCATGTGGCAGTGTTGCTAACTGCATGGGAGCCTTGCCCCTCGGGTTCCTCACCTTATGCATTTCTTTCCAGATTCTCGAGTTCGAGGGTGGTTCCTGTTGGACTCTTATCTCCCAACCTTCATTCTTACCATTCTATACCTGCTCTCAATATGGCTGGGTAACAAATACATGAAGAACAGGCCTGCTCTTTCTCTCAGGGGAATCCTCACCTTGTATAACCTCGGAATCACACTTCTTTCTGCATATATGCTGGTGGAGGTAAGTGTGTGTGGCTGTGAGTGTTTGATTTGAGAACTGGTCAGGTGCAGCTTCCCAGACCTGTGTCCTCCATGGTACCACTCTGTAAGACCCTGAGAAAGCAGTTCACGCATTGGTACTCTTCCTTTCCAAAGAGTCCAAATGCTTGTTTCTGACTTGAATGTAGGTCTGTTTCTGTAGTTCTTAGCCAAATTAAAGCTATAACCATGATTTAGTTTGAAAGGCCTTTTGAAGACCGTGTTGTATACTTTTCTTCTCTTTTATACCTTATGATCCTGATTTAAATGCGTTAAATGATTCACATGCAGTTAGTGTATAGAGATGCGGATGTTATCTGGGAGAGTCCCACCCAATCTAGACTGCTCTGGCAAGCCTGAGTTGACACATGTTGGTTCTAACTGCCTACCAGGTCTTCAACTCAACCCTTTCAAGCACCGAACCACAGGGAGAAGTAAAATGGTTGCTTTGCCTAAAAGAACCAAGAGTTCCTGTCATAATACAAGGAGAAATCTAGAGTCGTATTCAACTCCCTTTGGCAAAAATAAAGGAATAAAAGGGACAAAAACAATCATTTTAAGGAAAAATTAGGATAAAACCATCCATAAAGGTTATAAATTGCTAGTAATGACATAAGCAGGACTTTTCCTGCTGTTTTTTTTTTTAAATTTAAAAAGACTACAAATCTTTATCTAAAAATGCTGCTTTCTTACTCTGACTTAATTCATGCTTTAGCTAGTATGCACCATTTTAATAATGGCCATTAGCTGTTGCCACAGTGACCAAAACGAAGCATTGATGGGAAGGATTTGGGATGAGGAATGCCATGTAAAGTTTCAGCATCACATCACAGGCGACCACTGAGTTTTCCGACACTAAAAGACAGTTCTAGGTTCTTCACTAAAGTGTGCTTAGCATGCTAGGTGTGAGCTGGCCAGATAAAGCATGGGTTTAGTTTCTTTTTTCTTGAGATAGGCTTTCTTTATGTAGCTCTGTCATCCTGGAACTCACTATGTAGACCAGTTTGGCCATGAACTCACAGAGGTCCATCTACCTCCCAAGTGCTGGGACTAAAGGTGTGTGTCACTATGCCCAGTTAGACTTAGCTTCTTCACAAGACTGAAAGGAAAGAAAGAGACCTTTGTTGATCAGGAGCAAGGCTGGAAGCAGTGTCCCAGGAGACTGAGCACACAGCTTCACAGGCTGCAGCTGCAAGTAGCCTAGGTTAGGTGATGGAGCTGGGCTGAAGCTGGTGGATTCTAAGTGAGCTTTAGAGTTCTTCAGTCCATAGCAGCTTCCCGATAATCTTACTGACAACCTTGTTTAGTTCCTTCAGTGCAAAGGTTAGATGGCTTTGGTGTGTAACCCATTAGAGGATTATGAATAGGACCAGAAGGCGGCTTCCTCAAACTTGCTGCTTAATTCCACTACACAGTTACTATGTGGTTAGATGGTACCATGGAACTGGTGACAGCCTGAAAACTCTGCTTAACACAGGACATGCCCTGGGCAAACAGAATATGCCCTGTTCACTAAGGGGTTACCCCACAGTTGTACTGTTACTATAGAAAATATATGCTTAGCCCATCAAGTACAGCTTTCATCCTGCAGATGTATTACATGATATTTATGGGCAACATATCTTTCTTAGTCTAAAAATTGTACCAGCATCCTCCCCCCAAAATAAATTTATCCTTATATCCTTTAAGGCATCCCGGGTCTCCCGCCTGCCACAAGTGGGGAGCTTGGGACAGGAGCATAAAGCCCAGAAGGCTGCTGGGACCTGACTCAAGACAGAGGAGTACATTGGGAAATCCCAAATGTTCTGCTTTCACTGGACTTGTTTGTCCTCAGAACCTTCAGTTATATTTACATTTCCTAAAGCTGGTTTTGTTAGACAAGAAATACTCCAACTACATCAGAACTGTGAAGACGAACCCAAGCTTCCAAACATTAGTTACTTAGTCATCAGTATTGTAAAGGCAGAAGAAAGTTCTAGGCCTTTGACTGGAAAACCTTATATTCTAGAATTTTACATTGTTGCAGGGAGAGAGCTGCTTTAGTAGAATTTTTAGTGAGGAATTTTTTTTTTTTAGATTTATTTACTTATTATGTGTACAGTATTCTGTCTGCATGTATGCCTGCAGGCCAGAAGAGGGCACCAGATCTCATTACAGATGGTTGTGAGCCATCATGTGGTTGCTGGGAATTGAACTCAGGACCTTTGGAAGAACAGGCAATGCTCTTAACCGCTGAGCCATCTCTCCAGCCCTTTAGTGAGGAATTTAATAGATTTGTTTTCTCATGTTGTAGAAAGACCAGAAAAGAATGAGTCAGGAGCTCTGAGTTCTAGTGACGATCCCACGACTCCTTAGCTGTGCAGCCTGAGCGAATGAGTCACTCATCAGGGACTGCTGATGCTCAGTGCCTCCTGGGAGTGGGACAAGGATGGCTAGATGACAGGCTTTTAAAAAATAGCAGCTCTTTATTAGAGAATAATGGGGAAGGTAGGCGTCAATCACACAATTTGATTATCAAGTAGCACAGATACAGTGAAGAACATGTTTTAAGAACTTCTGACCCCCTTTAACATCTATAAAATTATAATGTACATTTTATAAATTTATTGAGACAATATTTTAGTGTAGTTTTCCTCACATTTGTTTATAATTCTAAGACAGCTCACTAGTTTGTACTAAAGTTTTGGAAGCTCTGGTGGTTTGAATGGTTAGAAGCGCAGCATGTGGAGGGACAGGAGCCCTGGCTTCTGTGCAGCAGCAGGAGCTAGCGCCTCACTGACGCTTGAGGACAAACGGTCAGATTCTGGGCACTTCTGCCCTCACTCTGAGCAGAAGCTGGTCAGACTGTTGAGCGCTGTCACATTCTTGTGTTCATTTCTTTCCCGTCTTCCATGCTTTGGCAGCTCATCCTCTCCAGCTGGGAAGGAGGCTACAACTTGCAGTGTCAGAATCTGGACAGTGCAGGAGAAGGTGACATCCGGGTGAGTCCTGAGACGCGTTTCCTTCCCCTGTACAGTTAGAATCTGGGACTACATAGGAGAGCTTCTGGGTCTGATGGAAAGCCTTAGCGACAGACATGTCAAGAAGCATGCTATCGGCTACTCATAAACACTATTTAAGTGTTTGGTGGTGGGGCCTCTTAAAGAGCTGCGAAGTTTTTGCTTCTAAAGCTGAATCAGGAGGCCTCTCTTAAATGAGGTGCACTTGCCTCTAGCAAACAGAGCCCACCTGAGAAAATGCTACCAAGAAGCCATGCTTAACTCTGTTATTTTGTGTCTAGAACTCCTTCCCAAGCTCTCTCAGGTTTTATGTGGATGTAGTTGTCCACGTTGGCACCATTTGTTGAGAGAGGTTCCTGTCCCGCCTTGTCCCACAGCTGTTCAGCCCTAAAGAAACACACAGAGCTCTACATTAATTATGAACTAGTTGGCCTATTAGCTCAAGCTTCTTATTAACTCTTATAACTTATATTAGCCCATAATTCTTATCTGTTTTAGCCATGTGGCTTTGTACCTTTTATCAGTGAGGCACAAAGTAGTGAAAATTAAACCCAGTAATGATAGATGTAAACTAGAAATGTCCTAATTAACCCTATGGAAGAGACCCTATTTCACCTGTCTTACTTGTAGAAACGGCCCCTTTAGTCTGTGACAGCCCAGGACACTGAGCCTGACTTTACAGAATTGCTATCTACCAGAAGGGATGAGGGTTCTCAGGGGAAAGGCCAGTTCCCCATTAGGGATAGGAAGTGTGCTTAGGATGACTCTATGACCCTCAGCAAAGGAGCTCTGCTTGACTATTGGGGTCGTGCGTGGTTACAGGAACCACCTTGAAAGACTCCCTCTCACTGGCTATCCAGGACATAGAAAGAACACTGCCTGCGATGAGCAGAAATGCACTGAGTACGGGTTTTAAAAGGATGACAGGAGATTATATCTTGAAAAGGAAAGGAGTCTCACTGCTCCCTTTCAAAGGTTGCAGCACCAAATCACTGCAGAAAGAAATTAAGGAAAATAATTAAACATACATCATGTCTTTCTATGTGAATTTTCAAATACACAAGGAAGGAAAATTTCCTACTGGAGAAAAATATGTAAGTCACGGCAGAATCAGAATATCACTTTGCATCTCTTTGTAAAACTGTCACCCGAGCAAGAGAGCATCCACTTGTAGTGATTCACACCACACTCTAAAATGTGATCTGAGGCAGGAAGAATGTTTGACATAAGCTGGAGGGAGATTCAGTGCCCACACAGGCTGAAGAAACCGCTTTTAGGGTACGCAAAAACCCTGCAGGATGCTGGTGGAAAGGAACGGAGGAGCCTGTCCTTAGGTGGGGAATCATGGACATAACCTGTGGTGTGGGGGAGTAACTTGATTGGACACATGTTTGGGAACAGTATCCCGTCCTTCAGCTGAGAGGGTAGATTGCATGGAATGAGAAGAAGCTAGAGGGAGAGAGAGCAGAGAAGCAGCACTCTGCAGTCTGAAGGAAGCACAGGGGAGGCAGGATGCTGTGCGAAGAAGGGCAGAGCGGGGTACCCCGGCTAGGGTACACTGTCACCTTTTTCCCTCTTGAATTTGTTGTAGGTAGCCAAGGTCTTGTGGTGGTACTACTTCTCCAAACTAGTAGAGTTCCTGGACACGATTTTCTTTGTTCTTCGAAAAAAGACCAGTCAGATCACCTTTCTTCATGTCTATCACCACGCCTCGATGTTTAACATCTGGTGGTGTGTTTTGAACTGGATACCTTGTGGTCAAAGTAAGTCTTTTGCTAACTCTTGGTTCTGTGAAAGGAGTCTCACAAGAGCACCGGCGCATCTCTTAGTCCATTCAGTATGTGCTGATTAGGAGTGATGGGGACCCCTAAAGTGGTGCCCTTGTCACCACAGAAAGCACATTTGCTGATGGCTATTGGGTTGGAAAAATCTGAGCAAGACCTTAAATTAAAAAAAAATATTTTTGCCGGGCGGTGGTGGCGCACGCCTTTAATCCCAGCACTCGGGAGGCAGAGGCAGGCGGATCTTTGTGAGTTCGAGACCAGCCTGGTCTACAAGAGCTAGTTCCAGCGCAGGCTCCAAAAGCCACAGAGAAACCCTGTCTCGAAAAACCAAAATATATATATATAAATAAATATATATATATATTAATTGCACCAATTGTCAGATGAGCAGATAGGCACAGGCCTTGGCCAGAGCCACCTGACTTCATAGAAGGCGACCCTTACCACTTCAGGCAGCACCTGCCACAGCCACCACCTCACGTGATACACATCCATTGTTTCAGCTCTCAGGGAGTCTCGACTTCACATCCTGAAAACTAAGCACTCTCTGCACCAAAGCAAATAGCTTTCACCTTTTTTAGAAATGAGAACTACAGAAATAAAGAGATTTTAAACTGGATGTGATGTGTACACCTGTAGTCCTGGCACTTAGCAGACTGGGGTAGGAGGAGCTGCAGCATGGCAGGATCCTGTCTTAGAGCACACACCCATATCGGCCTGTGTACACCATACACATGACACATGTAATAAACTAGTGTGCTCATTCATGGAAGCACAGCTCTGTGGGTTGTGTTGACTCTGGCTTTGCCTGGAACACTGTGGTGTCTTCTTTCGACCCTGCTTTACTATGACTGTAAGCACTTGATGACCTCTGCTTACACTGACTCCACAGCCCATAGTGAGTGGGTAGGATGCTCCCGTGCCTGAACTAAAGAGAACAGTGCTTTTATTTAAACCATCATGTTCCCATGAATTTGAAAATATTCTATGAAAAATTAGGACAAAACAGGAGAAAACTATTTTAGAGAGTCGAGTGTATAGATCACCAATGGAGGGAGCACTTGCTTAGTATGTACAAGGATGCTCCGTCACTAGTACCCCAAAACCAGGTTGAATCGAGTGATGACTTGGAGAAAGTTTAAAATGGGTGTGGTGGCACACACCTGTATTTTTCTTAGGAGTTGGGCTTTTGTTTTAGTGACAGAAACTGCCAAGGATGTGTGGGATGCAGATGCCCCCTGACATACTGAAGAGTCAAATTGGTAAACCCACTGTGGATTGTAAACCCCATAAGTTAAAACTGCATGGGACGTGCTAAGCCCACTGAGCACCCCATCACGGCCGCAGTACAGGGTATGTGTGAAGCGGCCTCATCTCCGGGTTGCCCTATGGAATGAGCTGCAGTCATTCCCATCACCCACCACCCAGAGAGAGCGCTAGACCACTGCTACTAGAGGTCAGCAGTCAAGGCTCAAAGTACGGCTTCCACCAAATGTCTGTCATTTTGAGATTATTAAGTAGATCCATCATTAAGTTACACGATATCCCTGGCTGTCAAGTGAAAACTCCAGTGCAAGGGATGAAACTGTACAGAAGACAGATGGCCTTTGCACTCAGATGGCAGGCTTCCTGTGGACGTGGAGGAAGATTAGTGAATATCAGAGGAGCAGGTTTTTGAGGATTTTTTTTCAGTTTTAATAGTTTCATTAGACATTTAGAATTCACATTGCACAATTGAGAGATGGTCCTGTGAATATTTATGGGCCATATCTCCAAGATGATGACAAAAATTGTAAGTACAGAGCTACTCAGAAATTTACTTACCCAGATGAGCAAGTAAATGTCACTCATCTTGCACTGCTGAGTACTTCAAAGTGTTTGTTTCCATAGAAACCCAAGCGTCCTAGCTCATACTGGCCAGTATTTACTGAAAACTTACTGTATGCATCACACTGTTCCTTTTGCTTTCCAGTTGTCTAGGTTATTAATGTAGGGTGAGAGATGGAGGCTAAGGAATTTAAATTGACTAAGAAGTAGTAGTAGCTCTTCAGATCATGCAGCAGGGCATTCTCTCATTCCACAACAGCTTTGAATGGGTTCAAATGAGAAAATAGCCCACACAGCACGTTCAAGACTACATAACAAACTACTAGGCAAAGACAGTGCTGCTCCTCCAGCCACAGGAGGCTTAATCAAGGTTTAGGGGAAAAAAGAAAAGTCAGTTCTCCTTTAGTGGGATTCTGCAGCCAGACTCAAGTTCACCTTTTTCTGCCTCCCTGATTAGCTGGGAAGAACAACCACTGTAGTGACAGTAAGCCCTTTGCAATATGGAGCAGCTGGTTTGATTGGCTGAATGTCTCTCCTGGTTTACACCTCTGTCGATGGTAGCAGCTGCGGATCTCTCCATGCGATGCTGTCGCATGATTGTCTGTACCCGTTAGCACTTTTCAGTCACATGATGCGGAAGGCCGAGCGCCTCCCTTTCTGGGAGAACTAACTCATGCACTGCACTGTCGTAGGCTTCTTTGGACCAACCCTGAACAGCTTCATTCACATTCTCATGTACTCCTACTACGGCCTCTCTGTGTTCCCGTCCATGCACAAGTACCTTTGGTGGAAGAGATACCTCACACAGGCTCAACTGGTATGTTGTTCTTTCTTTGCTTCTCCCTGTGGCTCTGACAGGGAAGGAGTAGGCAGTTCAGGCTCTGTGACTAGTCTGCCTTTTATCTTAACGTGGCCTTGAAGGATCATACTTTGCCATTATAGTATCTGTGTGTTTGCAGTTTGCTTCTAAATGGAAATTTTCTGGTTTAAAATATACATAAACATTTTTTGAAGTTAATGTACAAATTAGATCATTTTTTATCAAATTTTTTTATTTTTATTTTTCACTGAGAAAATAGACAAATTTCTATATTTACATAACTTCAAATAAGGTCTCTGGGCAGGGTAGTGGACTATTGAGGCAGTTTTCTTGATTCACTTCTGCAGAATAGAGCAAGAAACAGTAGCTGTGTTGTAGAGCCATAGGCCCCACCTCCCACAGGACCTGTCCTCACCTGCAGCACTCTGCCTTTCAGGTGCAGTTTGTGCTCACCATCACGCACACACTCAGTGCTGTGGTGAAGCCCTGCGGCTTCCCCTTTGGCTGTCTCATCTTCCAGTCTTCCTATATGATGACATTGGTTATTCTGTTCCTAAACTTCTATGTTCAGGTATGTAAGATGAAGACGTTCAGGGGTAAGTGACAGACTGCCCCAGTGCACTCACTGTGCCTTTAAGATCACGCTATGCAGGAGGGGAAGTAAAGGGCACATTCCTAACCCTTTCCCCCACATCCTCCTCCAAGAACAGCCAGCTAACAGTCCAGGTGATCTTTGCTGAGAACTTGCTCTGAAAGACTGAGTTACATTATGTCTACATGTGTATTTGCCCCATGGCCACCCAAATCTGACGTCAGAAAGCTGAACAGGTGTAGTAACAGAGCCAGGGAGCTTGAGTGGAGAAAAACTTAGAACAATAGTGGTTAGTGTTTAATAATGTATTTAGTAAGCCTCCATTAGCTGCTCTGATGTATGGAGACAGTATTCATTTGAGAAAAATCTTTTAAGGCAAAACCAGCATGGACAGGGCATGCTGGCTCGCTCTTTGTCAAGCAAATGATATTCTCCTTTCAATTTACAATTCCAATGAGAGAGTCCTTCACAGTGACTTTAAAGCCCATGCAGGCTGTGGCAGCAAAGTCTCAGGTGGTTGTGCATTTTAAATGGCAGGGCCAGGGAAATGGAAAGGCTGCTTCACACAAAAAAAGAAAAACCATCATCTATATTCAAACCATACTTAGAAATTCTACTCAACTGTATTTTCTCCTCCAGACAATTGCTCTCATTTTTAAGTTTTTGTTCATAGTGGCTTGATGTGAAGGCTCACTGTGGGAACGGTGACAGCTTTGCAGAGTGTGTGTTTCTGAACTGGACTGCTGGCCTCCGCTCCTTTTAACAGATCAGTTTTCTTCGTGGATGTTTAAAGAAAGACACATTGGTGGAACCAAACAGATCCACACATGCACACCAGAGCTCGAAAGGAATGGCATGGGCTCACAGTAGCCCAGCAGTGGTAGGCAAGGGCTACAAAAACTATCTCTATTCACTGGTTCAGACTGAATCTTAGCTCTGACTTTACACTGTTCTAGTCTTGACCCTTGTTAATGCCATTATTGCTTTTTAAAAAGTGAAAATGCTGTTATGCCAGCACTGAAGGGTTAGGGACAGGAAGATCAAGGTGATTGTGATCTATATAGCAAGTTGGAGACCAGCCTGGGCTGAGTGAGATCTTGTCTCAGTAGACAGACAGACAGACAGACAGACAGGCAGGCAGGCAGGCAGGTAGGCAGGTAGGTAGATAAGCTGAGTGAGATCTTGTCTCGAAAGATAGATAGATAGATAGATAGATAGATAGATAGATAGATAGATAGATAGATAGATAGATAGATAGATAGATAGAGATAGAGAGATAGAGAGAGAGATAGATAGATAGATAGATAGATAGATAGATAGATAGATAGATAGAAAAAGAAAGAATGAAAGGAAGAAAGAAAGAAAGATGACAGAACAACAGATCAAGTTTTTCATCAGAATGAAAGAGAAACATACAGGGCTGGAGTTCTGTGACAGATGACACAATTAATATGCATTAGAACCTGCTTTATATCTTCAGTACAAAAGAGGACATTTAAAACCAGGTGATGTTGTAATTAAAATCTCAAAATAGAAAAGCAAAATAACGGCTCCTTTTATCTTGAATTTTAAAGAAAGTTTTATTTTCCAAGTGAATAATATAAGCTGCTTTGAATGCTAAGCAAATTATGGTGTAACACAAAGTGAAATGACCTATACTGACATTCATGCATTTGCCTTGTTTTTTGCCTGAGCCTTATAGCAAGAGGCTTAAAAACAAACAAATTGTTATTAGAAGGCCCAGTGCTGAGGAAAACTGTGTAATGCTTTAACTGCATGCTATATCAGAGGGTTGGGGACAGTGTGTTATTAAAACATCTCCTCTTTTTCTCCTGTCTACACTCTGACAGACATACCGAAAAAAGCCAGTGAAGAAAGAGATGTATGAGCAACCTTCAGGGAAAGAAGTGAAGAATGGTTTGCCCAAAGCCCTCTTCACTGCGGCTAATGGTGTAACAAACAAGAAGGTGCAATAAATGAAGAGATGGGAGACGCATAGACAGTGCAGCAGCCCACCAGATAGATGAGCTTGTTTTAGAGCAAAGACTGAATTGAAAGTTGTATGTTTTAGCATAAACTAATTCCTTTTGAGTTTGTAAATCATTTGTACCAAGAATGTATTCTAATATATTGCTATTAGGTTACTCTATTAACTGAAGCGATGCTGACCTCTACAAACCTCAGAACAGGTGCAGCGCCCCTCTCCTGAGCTCTTCGTAATGCCTTATTCATGCAGAAAACCAGGAGGCACGGGCTTTGTTTTCACGGCAAGACTTCAGAGTTAATTTTCTTTAGATTAAATGTGTAAAATAAAATGTTAATTATATTGTAAATGCCAGGGTCTGCTCTAGTCCATGTCAAGCAATAACTGTCAGTGCATAAATTGATGATCAATCCACTTGCTCCTTAAAGTATCAACCCTAGGAAGCGTTTAAATGGGATGCTGAGCAAAAGACAGAATCTAGCATCACCTCTCCCTCTCTCAAGTCAGGGAGTCTGCTACAGTTTTTAACCACTCTGAGTCTAACTTTAGTGACATAGTACTGAGATTCATTCATCATCAACACAGTTTGAAGATTACTCATTCTGTGAGCAACTTGGGATGGATGTGGTGGCATATACCTATGATCCCAAGTGCTTGGGTATTGAGATAGCCTGGGCTACATGGGCACAAGAAGACCCTGTCTTAACCATAAAAAATTTCTTTTGCCAAATTGTCATAACTCAGGGACTTTGGGCAGGAGCTGTCTCTGTTTCAATTGGCTTCCTCACTCATACATTCCTGTCTACCTCCCTTGCTAGTCTGGATTCATAGAGTTACATCTCCATATCAAAAGTTGCCATGCCTTTTCTGAACAAAGGCTGGAGTCCAAGTGCAGCTCTCCTTGGCACAGAAATGCAACTGGAATACTTGTAAATCATAATCAACAGGGCCCCAGGGACAAAACAGACCTCACATTTCTCAACTGTTGCTTCTGAGCCTACTCATAAATATTATCCCAAGTAGTTGCTATCAGTCTTCATAAGTTTAAGTTCCAGAAAACAGAAGAGGATGTAGTCATTTGGAAAGATCCTGTGGGCTGGGAATAAGCCACAGTGAGACTGTGTCTGGCCCAAGCACATGCTTTCTCTGACCAGAACTGTGGTCTCTGCTGAGAAGCCAGTACAGAGGCAGACCAAGGCCCAGGTCATTTCCTTCCCTACAGCTGATGGACTGAACACCACTATTAAACTGTACCAAGCATGAAACAGTATATTTTCTAAAGCTTACACAAAACATGACTTAGTAACTTGGACTCTATATTCTCTCCATTTTAGCAAATATGTACTTGGATCATAGCTCTGGCATCTAGCACATACATGGTAGGCTTTTCTTAAGTGCCAACAATAGTGCCTGCCCACCCCTCTCTTCCCTTCCTGGGCAAGCTCCCATTTTAACTTTTCCCTATTTAAAAACTGTGCTGACTTTTTAAACTCGTAAGTACACACCCTTCTTGGTGTGTTTTGGTGAGCACCATAATCCTTGTGTCCTGTGCATCCACCATTGCCATCCTGTTGGAACAGGGATTCTTCCTGTCAATGTATTTTCTACGGGATTTTCATTTTCTCAAACTCCCAGGTGCTTAACCACCATCTCCGGTGACTTAGACTCAAGGGAGCATATTGTTCTTTCCTAAGAATTCATTTAAAGGGTCAGCTCTGAGTATGTTACTGTTCTTCTGTGACAAGACACAGGTTAATCAAAGGAGCAACCTCCTTGGTGAAACTGGAGTTCAGTTTTAGTTCTCAAACATGGTTCCAAATCTGTTACTGAAATGAATTCTGGGTAAAAGTGAGGCAGAAGAGATGTCACTGGTCCTTGTACCTATGTTGCTCTTACTTGTCAGTGAGGCACTGAAGTCTCATTGTGCATCATGCCTGCATTTGAGATGTTTGCACGACTTCATATCTGTATAGCACAGAGGACACCATCTCTGTACAGCAGTTCAATAACGGCAGCTCAAAGAACCAGCCAGCTTTAATCCTTCCAGAGCAAAGCTCAGTACGACACGAAGCCTTAAACCACTCAAGGGCCAGCAAGACATGCAGAGCTAAGAAACCTAAGCTGCAAAATGGGATCTGGTAAATATTTTAACCCATTTACTTTTAGTGTGAATTTTCTAAAATAGAAGTATAAAAATGTCTATCTCTATAATCTGATAAAATAGTTTCCCAAGTAAATTCCCTTTTATTCATGAGAACAAAAGTACTTGGGTACTATAAAACCTTAATTTCCCCAGCTTTTAAAATAAAATGGAATGTTTGCTGAATGTAATTAAGCATAGAAAATGTCAACCCATCGGAATTAT
The DNA here is from genome assembly GCA_028555095.1 of Dicrostonyx torquatus. Classification (NCBI taxonomy): domain Eukaryota; kingdom Metazoa; phylum Chordata; class Mammalia; order Rodentia; family Cricetidae; genus Dicrostonyx; species Dicrostonyx torquatus. Next base: position 17,620,434 of record JAQHUG010000008.1, on the reverse strand, counting down.
ATTTATACAGAGTGGTGGATAAGTTCCTGTCTTCCCACATCAGAGATTTTTTTTTAACCAAAATAGGCAGAATAGCATTTTAATTGTTAGAGACCATTCTTCTCTAGTCCTTCCCAACATTCCTGTGTCACTTAAAGTCAGTAGAGGTCACTTCTTTGAAAATTGAGGGTTTTACTTTTTGTTTTCCTTTGAAAGTACTGCATCTAAAGAACACAGTATCATGACTGGGGAGAAAGGAAGGCAGAAGCCATTTTTCTTTTAGATAAAAAGAATTCTTTGTGATTGTTGTATAATAAATTGATTTTTATGCTAAAACATGTTACAATTTTTCTTATTTGGCTCAAAGAAGCTAAAACTGTGAGCCTATGTGGTATTCCAAGTTGTCTATTATTTGGGGATTATTTTTACCAATAAAGTGATATTTTAGTGATGAATCTTAGATTTTTAATTCATTTCAACAAGCAGTGGGATGTTATGTGACATTATTAATGCAGTATTTATATACCAAGTTAAACTAAGAAGTTTGTCACTCACAAGGAAAACTGAATACCAATCAGACAAGCAGAGTCTACTAGAAACTACTTACTATACAGTGTGACAGTATACTCTGCTGTACTATAGATACTCTACCATAAACCATAGTACACCATATGGGAGTATGTATGACACTGATTACAAATACCCTGGGTACCTTTACAGTGTCTCCCCAGGTGGAGGAAGTGGCCACTTCATCTCAGGAGCAGAAGCAGAGTCACCATCTGCCATTTGTCATCCGAGGCTACAGTCTCCAACACGATGAAGATCACAGGGCCCCAGCATGAAGGTAGCCTCAACAGATATGCTCAAAGTCTGACCAAAGTCACTCACATGCCAAGGTAGAAAAGGGTCAGGCAGGAGAATTAGGAAGGCAAGGGGGTGGGGTGGAAGTAGAAGGAACTTGGAGTGAATGAGGGCTAGAGTTTAGGGGGAAAGTGGACATTTTAAAGAGCCCCCTTTTACTTTATTATTTTAAGCTGTGGGTAGAATTGTCTCATTAAAACTTTGTTTTTAAAAATAAAAGGCTAGGCAGGGTGCAATCCCAGCACAGAGGAAGCTGAGGCAGGAGGATTGCTGAGTTAAAGCCACTCTAAAGTACAGTATGCTGGCTTCTGGGAAATTTGGGCTATGGAGTAAGACCTTGTCTCAAAAAAATATAATAGACCCAATGTTTTTATGAGAAATTAGCTATTGCATGTAGCACAAATAATAAAAACTCAGAGACGGATATTGGGGTTCAACCTGAAGATCAGAAAAGCAAAACAGCCAAACCACTAGAGCGTTCTTACCTCTATGAAATCTTCAGACTGAAAGAGAGTGTGTTCCTGCCTTATATTCCTCCCTACTGTTGGGATTACAGGCATACACCACTACCTCCCAGTTCAAAGCACAAACTCTTAAAGGTTCCATTAACCTCCTATAACCACGTCTTGAGCTGAAAACCCACTACTCAGACACATTAACCTATTGGAGACATTGTATGTTCAAGTCATACCAAAGCCTTTACTTTTTTCAAACATAGTTTGGACTTAGATTTTTGGATTAGTCCTGAGACTTCTGGATTAACTCTGAAATTTTATATTCAGTAAAATATTTTCTCAAATCTATGCTGTATAATGTTACATATTGGACTGGGATAGATCATTTAGTTATAAAAACTAAAAAGTTGACACAAAGATGACTTTCCAAAAGTAATTAATGCCAAACTTAGTTTGGTGGTTGAAGAATTCAAATAAACAAGAAATTTTATTTCACAAGATTCCCAGGACCTCCATCTCCCATGGCTGACTGAGACTTTTCAGTAATACGGTTACATAGGGCCACCAATTCACTTGCCCATTCTCCCAAGGAGACTCCATGCCTGAGAAGGCTGAGCTCCACCTGTCACCCAGGTGAGGGCTGTATGTCTGTGTGTCTTAAGTCCTTCCTGCCCAAGGTTGTCTCTACCCCATGTGTCAGTGCAATGAGGTGTGTCCAAGAGGCTACAGCCTCAAGTACTCTGATGAGCACAGTGTATCCAGAAAGCTTAAGTCTAAACCGTTGCCCCAGTGCTGTCAGTAACATAGCAGGATACAAGATTAATTCAAAGAAAATCCTTTACACAAATGATAAGTGGGCTGAGAAAGAAATCAGAGAAACATCACCCTTCACAATAGCCACAAATAACATAAAATATCTCAGAGTAATTCTAACCAAACAAGTGGAAGACTTGTATGACAAGAACTTTAAATCTTTGAAGAAAGAAATTGAAGAAGACACCAGAAAGTGGAAAGATCACCCATTCTCTTGGGTAGGTAGAATTAACATAGTAAAAATGGTAATCTTACCAAAATCAATCTACAGAGTCAATGCAATGCCCATCAAAATCCCAGCAAAATTCCTCACAGACCTCAAAGAACAGTACTCAACTTTAAATGGAAAAGCAAAAAACCCAGGATAGCCAAAACAATTCTGTACAATAAGGGAACTTTTGGAGGTATCACAGTCCCTGACTTCAAACTCTACTATAGAGCTACAGTACTGAAAACAGCCTGGTATTTGCGTAAAAACAGATGGGAGGGCCAATGGAACCAGAACTAGATATTAACCCACACACCTACAAACACCTAATTTTTGACAAAGAAGCAAAAAAAATCAAATGGAAAAAGAAAGCATATTTAACAAATGGTGCTGCATAACTAGATATCAACATGTAGAAGAATGAAAATAGATCCATATCTATTGTCATACACAAAACTCATGTCCAAATGGATCAAAGACCTCAACATAAAACCAACCGCACTGAACCTCACAGAAAAGAAAGTGAGAAGTATACTTGAACACATTGGCACAGGAGACCACTTCCTAAATATAACCCCAGTAGCACAGACACTGAGATAAATAGCTAATAAATAGGACCTCCTGAAACTGAGAAGCTTTTGTAAAGCAAAGGACACAGTCAACAAGACAAATGGCAGCCTACAGAATGGGAAAAGATCTTCACCAACCCCACATCAGACAGAGGA
>JAQHUG010000008.1:17565243-17608784 GCA_028555095.1 Dicrostonyx torquatus | reverse complement strand
CCACTATTACTAGGAGTCTTAGCTGGGGTCATCCTTGTGGATTCCCTGGTACCAGATTTCTCCCTAACTCCATAATGGCTGCCTCTATCAAGATATCTCTTTCCTTGCTCTCCCCTCTGTCCCTCCCCAAACTCAACCATTCTGTTCATGTTTTCTCCCCTTCTCCCCTTCATCCTTCCCTCCCTTATCCTCCTCCCAATTTACTCAGGAGATCTTATCTACTTCCCATCCCCAGAGGCATCCTTGCAAGTCTCTCTTAGGGTCCTCCTAGATCTGCCATGTTTTGTGGATACTCATGGGAGACCTGCCTATTCCTAAACAGAAATATTAGGAGGAGTGGGTTGGGGGGGGGGAACAGAGGGAAGGTGGGGCGGACTAGGAAGAGAGGAGGGAGGGGAAACTGCAGCCAGGTTGTAAAATTAATTAATTTAGTTTAAAAAATATGTGCTCTTATAAGCAAAACCTTATGGCAATGCACTAAAGCACACTTCATTATAAGTTATAAAGAAAAAAACCTCGACAATTCATTTGGGATCACATACGTTTGTATTAGAAAAAAATTGCAAATTAATATGCAACCAATAGCATAGCTCATTAAATTTTATTGAGAATATACTGCGCAATACACAGTCCTGACTGATCCAGCCACAACCCATCTGACTTCGTGAGTGGCCTTCGATGAGATGGGCTTTCTTTAACTTCTCTAACAGATTCAGATGCCCTACTGTCCATGCAGCCCTCTGCAGGCGAACTTCATGGGAGATATTAGGAGGAATATTCCTCCTCTACTGAGCATGCTTGCAGTAGAGAGCTGGAGAAGTAGAAATGCCTGAAGGGCAAAGGTGTCACCCTTACAATTTCATGTCAAACTGATCTCATCGAGTCCTGTTTTCAGGTTAATTTTTCTTTAAAGGGGTTTACGAAATAATCTCTCTGCAGATGCTGCTGTGAAAGGTCTAGCTTCCGCAAAACGCGAAGGTATTTCTCAAGTTAAAATAAAGTTTACTCTTCTTAAATTACATAAAAAGTAAACCACTTGAAATTGCTGAACATCTTGGATTTTTGCTTAGTTCCATCTGTGAAAAGATGGATAATGCAGTAGGAACTGTGACCCTACCCCACCCCTCCCTCTCCCGCGCAGGCTCAGCAGCTGATAATGGCTGGTTGATGCTGAGCATGGCTCTGAAGGACAGCTCTTGGGCCAAGGCACCACAGACTCTAGCTCCCTCCTCAGGCCATTGTCCTGGTGGAAAAGGAAATGGAGAAACAGTGATTCATCAAGGCACAACCACCATCACACCTCTTGGGCCCTTAGAACTCACAGTCAGCAAGACCGTCACTCCTTTCTGAAGGCCTCGTCTGTGACTCTGACATCCTGCAAGCTCACAGTCTTAAACACAGCCCTTTGGTTCTATGCGTAACCGTTAGTAAGAAAGCAGATAGAATGGAAACCAGATGGGGAACCAATCAGCATACTTAGGCAAGATGAACTAGAAATGAATATATTCCTGATGCTGTGACTTACCAGATTCAATGGACTTACCCAAACATAAGGTTATTTTGTAGATGGAATTATTATGTGATATTTTATGTGTGGGTTTTTGCCTGCATGTAACATGTCTGCACACCATATGCATGCAGTGCCCAAATGATCCAGAAGAGGGAATCAGATCCTGAGATTGGGGACACAGATGCTTGTGAGTCTCCATGTGGGTGCTGGGAATTGACCTCTGGAAAGCAGTCAGAGCTCCTAACCATTGAGCCATCTCTCTAGTAACATGTTATTGTTTTAATTTTTTTTTGGTGTGTGTATGTGTGTGCACACGAGTGTGAATACGAGCGTGCATGCCAGTGAGTGAATGTGTGTGTCCGCGTGCATACGAATATGAATATGAGCCTTGTGCCAGCATGTGTGTGTGTGTCTGCATGTGTGTGCATGTGTCTGTGTGTATAGCATGTGCAGAAGTTAGAGAACAATTTTCAAGAGTCTTTCTTTCCACCGTGTGGGTTCCAGGGATTGAATTCAGGTTTTTCAGGCTCAGTAGCAAATGCCTTTACCTATGGCGCCATCTCACTGGCTTAGAACTTTGATTTGGCAGGAATGTATCTGCATGCTAATCAGCCACTGTGTCTCCGTGTTTAGTGCAGTGTTTGATAAACAGGGGCAGGCACAACTCTAAAGACTGAATGGCTGACCCAAGGCCCTAACTGTACGGCTGGAGGAAGCTCAGAACAGAAAGGAAGTAAAAAGCTTCAGGGTTCTTCAGTGCTTAATTCACAATGACTGAACAATGCCAATTTCTCTACCTACCTGAGGGGTGCAGTCAGAAAGCCAGGCTTTGGCTATCCTCATAAAGGCTGAGCTGAGTTAAACCTGGAAGAAACTGATCCATCACTTCTTACATTCATATTAGGCATGTTAAAAACAGGAACGTATATCGACATATGTATCACAGGCTTAGTCTGTAGATTGTTACGTGAATATGCCAGAGAGTGTTTGTGTCAACACAATTACTATCTTTTATCAACACAGAAGATTCATTTATATTTCTACTTCGGTCTATTTTATGAATTGTCTCTGTTGGTTCCACTAGCTCACACTTTTACGGCAATCATCACCACTCAAGTCTTTCATTCCTTGAAACTGTAGGCTAGAGGCTGAGGGTGTCCTTGGTAAATCTCCAGGATCAGAGATAATGTTATTATTGAGATGAACACCTGATGGGGAGTGCGCTCACTGGATACCTGTGTGATCTTGACTGAGTTCCCTAACCTCCTATAGGGATACTAAACATTGGGTACTCAGCCCAGAGCAGTGAGCCCAGCCACCACTCAGTGAGAGCTAAAAGCAGCACTCTCATCTGCCATCTGCCAGCCAGGGGACAGCCTTCTTCTGCCTTAGAAAGAAGAAAGATTAAAACCAAAAGTTTAAGACTGTACATGTGGAAGAATGTCCCTAAGGCATTCTAAATTCTCCCAAGGGCCTCAATCAAAGGGAGATAAATGTAAACAATAATTACTATCTAACAATGCTAATTGAAGAGTGGGTTGTTTAACTGGGAGTTGGGGATAATTAAAATAAATGAGCCTTTCCTGTTTTAGAAGACTTCTCTGAGACTTAAGGCAGAGCTGCTCTCAAATTGTGGGTTGAGGAGCCTGTAAGAAACCAGAGGTCCTGGGAAGTCAGAACTCTGAAGTAACATTAACACGTTGTTTTTCCCATTATTGCCACCGCACCATCATGCAGTGGTATTCCCTAGCAGTTACAGGGCTCAAAGGCAGGTACAAAATGAGGAGAGAGAGTGGTGTGGCCCCTCCCAGCTGTCCACGCTCCTGCAAACCACCCCTTACCCATGTTCCTGTACAAAGGCATGGAAACTAGTTCCTGAGAAGGAGGGGACCAGCAGGCACAGCGGTGGACAGGAGAAAGTGACAGGAGTAAGTCTGAGCTAAGTATGTTCTGTATGTACATGAAAATGTCGTACTGGGGCCACAAGATGGTCCAGTGGCTAAGGATGCTCGCCATACAAGCCTGACAACCTGAGTTTGAGCCCTGGAGCACATTTAAAGATGAGATAACTAACCCCACAAAATCGTCACCTACCCTCCCTAAATGTGTGTGCTGACATGCAAGCTACATCCTTCATTATAATACACACATAATAAATAAAAATATTACATTTTTGAAATGCCATAATGAGCCAAGTGTGGTGGTTTATGCTTTTCATCCCAGCACCCAGGAGACAGAGGTGGGGGATCTCTGTGAGCTTGGAACACATAGTGAGTTCCAAGACCACCAGGGCTCCATGTAGAAACCCTAACAACAAACAAACAGCAACAAAAAACTAGAAAGACTAGTTCTCAAGGTACCTCAGCTCTTGCTGATCACAGAATGATTGCAAGTCAGCTGACTGTTTCTCCCAGAACTCCTGAAATGGAATAAAGATTCTGACTAAACACTCAGTGCTTCTTTTTTTCCTAGAAAATGTTCTCTTTCTTCCCAGAGACAGGACAAACAAGGAACTTGCCAGAGCATCCTCTTCGAGGCGTTTGAGGTCCTGAAGATTCTCCTCCAAGTTGTTCAGCTCCTGAAGAACCGAACTGTGAAACCTCTCCAGCTTGTTCAGTCTGCCAAACATGAAAGCAACAGCCTTCAGTGGGACCAATTGGGTGTGACAGAATATTCCCATGAGAACACATTCACCAGATAGTCTTGCTTTAAAAATATATTGGCACCTTTCTTCTCTTCCCACCTCTCCATGTTCAGTGATTTCTGATCCCAGAGACTTGGTGAACTCTCACCGAGCCCCTGGCAGTGCCCAGAGGGAGCCACGATGTCATCACAGTATAGGAGAGATGGTCCCAGGAAAGGAGACCGGATGCCGTCCCACCCCTTCTACTGTCTGCTTGCTTTCCTCTGTCTGGCCTTGCGCTGCTGTGAGAGCCATGGCCAGGTAGGTTCAGGCACCCTTTTCCTGCCTCTGTGTTTTTGTTTCCCATTTCCCAACAGTCACCATTCTGTGTCTAACCACCGTTTAAACAAAGGCTCATCTGTTGGCATACTGTCTCTTTTCCTTTAGGCAGGATGCTCCATATAAACAGAGCCCCTGCGACTTTCTGCTCATTTGGATGTAAAATATTAAAAAGTCTTTGTTCCAAGGCAGCACTCCTAGAAAGTGACAGAGGTAGGGCCTACTGGGAGGTCTGAGATCATTATGAGCATCCTCAAAGGTGTCTCTGAGGCGCGGGACTCTTTTATTTTTATTTCCTAACCGTCAGTTGAACAGTTTTCTCTCCTACCCATTCTTGCCATGATAACTTCCTTCCTCTAACACAGGACCCAAGAAACAGGACCAGTTCATCACAGATTAAATCCTCCAAAACCATGAGTCAAAATATGTGTATACATGTACATATGGGGCCTAGTTTGAGAGAGGGGTGTCATGGAAGGAGTTGGAGGGAGGGTATTTGGGAGAAGCTCAGGAATGGAAAGGGAAGGGAGAAAGTGGTATGACTATATTTTAACTAAAAACATAAGTTTCTTCCCTTGGTTGGATGACAGTCAGTGGGATGGACTTACCACACTTTAGTCTGTTTTTGCATGGCTCCCGGGCCTGCACTGTCTTCACAAGTAGACTACTATTTTTTTTAAGATCTATTTTTTTATTATGTATATAGCGGTCTGCTTGAATGTATCCTTGCATGCCAGAAGAGGACACCAGATCTCATTACAGATGGTTGTGAGCCACCATGTGGTTGCTGGGAATTGAACTTTGGAAGAGCAACCAGTGTTCTTAACCTCGGAGCCATCTCTCCAGCCCCTAGACTACTACTTTTTTTTTTTTTAAAGAAGCCTGTTTTAGGACTGGTCACTGGTAGATCATGAGGAGGCTGGAGAATGCTGAGTTCAGCTCTCAGGCTCACATTCCCCTCACACTGTACCTCCTTAGCCACCCCCACACACACATAATGGTCCCAAGATAAATGCTGCTTCACTCCCACAGATTTGCTTTTCAATCCAGTATTTACCTGCATGAGTATATCTGGTTCCAAAGTCTGACGAGGCAGCCTGGCACTTCCTCCACCTTCTCGGAAGAAAGTGGAATTTCTTTCTGCTTGAGCTAAAGCCATAACACACAAAAGAACAGACTAATGGCATTTGGGTAAACATGGCTACATAAGTTGAGTGTTTACTGTATTAGAAAGCCACGAGCAGCACACAGTGATGCTCGAAGGAAATATTCCTACCGAGAGATTTCAGTACGGCATCATCCTGTGTACATTTCAGGCATTTCCACAGGTTAGGTATGATAAAGAACTGGAGAAACTAGAAAACTTTATATTCATACTATTGATACAATACTGTATTTATACTATATAAGTATTATATCATACTATTGATACAATGTAGCCATACTATATATTACTATATTCATACTATTAATACAACATTGTATCCATGCTACTGATACAATATATATAATGTGTCCATTATACATTGGCAGGATTCTGGAATTCTGGAGGTCTTCTGAATTATTAGATGTTGGCTGGGGATGATATTTTTCTCAAATGTGCCGATATCGATGTCACTGTGGACTCTCACATAGGATAAGAGCAGAGGAGCCTAAAACTGCTGTGATAAGCATCTCACAGCCAAGGCCGAAGCAGCTTTTACACCCAGGGCCTCAAAGATCTGCTGTTATTAAACAGACACCCTCCCACATCCCCCTCCCCCTGTGTCTTCGAGTCTGCTCTCCCACACACGGTCCCCTCCTTAATTTGTCCCTGTGGCCAAATCACTGCCTTCTGGGAATGCCACCAGTGAAAGCAAGCCAAGAACATTTGGTCCCACTGGAGAGAATGGACAGGGAGTAGTCTTATCAACACAAATCACAGTGCAGAATGGCGATAAAAATCAGGGACCACAGCCAAGATGAATGTCCCTGCCTCCCACCGAGGAGACCTTCATACATGAAGGAAACTGTACTGGCACTTTAAGTTCAGAGAGAACTGAGTTTCTATCGCCTTTTTGCCCAGCTTTATTGAGTGATGCAGTTGACAAGTGGAAAACATGGAACTTCAGAGATTGCTCAGCCTGTTTGCACCTGCCCATCCCCCTCTCCCCAGTTCCTGTTAACCACCTTCCACTACTCAGCTTTCTCATTCAAGTTTTATAGATATTACATATATCAGTAAGGTCATACAGTCTTTTTCTGGCTCACTCCTTATTTCCTGCTTTAGTGGACTGATACCTCAAATTTTCTTTTCATGTCTCTAGTGAAGTTTTCAAGGGCTGTTTTCAAAGCAGAGCTATTTGCATTATCCGGCACATCTTCTTGGGATGGAGTACAAATATCTGATAAACAAAAATAAAATATTAAAGATAACAAAAAATGCTCAGGTAGACATCCTTGGTCTCTCTGCTGGGCCAGAGGATGGACCACTTTTTCAGAAGAACAAATATAAACCATACCACCCCCAACTAGCTATCTGGATCTGATTCAGGAACATGGCTGACCCTGACCGGGACCACACTAGCTAGCTCATACTGAATGAGTCAGACAAGCACCTCATGCTACCTCCCACCAAATCCCACCCTCTTTCAAGTATTCATTCCATCCTAACCTTCTCAGCACCTTAAATCAGCTCAGTTGAAACTATATCTGCGAAAAGGCTTGGGTATCACAGGAAATTGTAGAGAATACACAACAGCGGGGGACAGTGAAATGGCTCAGTGGGTTAGGATGCTTGTCACCATGCCTGATGCAGAGTTCAATTTTTGGGTCCCCTATGCTGTAAGGAGAAAACTGGCACCTTAAAGTTGTCCTCTGACCTCCACACATGCACTACAGCATGTGTAGGTGTGTCCATAAATAACAGAGGCTAGAGCAGGTTACGCCAATGGGGGTAGCCCAACAGGATCTCTGGGTGCCAGACTTACCTATACATATAAGAGTTCTCTGTTAAGGATTTGTAATCCCCAACTCATTCATTCCTTACAAAAACCATAGTAGGTGCTTCTAGGATTTGCATGAAACATAGACACCACATGACTTCTGCAAGTCCACACCAGAGGGTCCAGGAATAGAAGGCAGGTTATCTCAAATCATAACCTTATGCCTCTAGGCTTTCCAATCAATTTATTTTTTTGGATCCCTTCATTTCAATACAAAGTACTATTTATCCAGAAATCTGGCCAAGATCACATACACATGCCAGGTCACTCTCTTTGATTATAAACTATGTATGCACACAAATGTAATAACTATCGACTAAACAGAAGTCTCTAATATTACTCCCTGCAGATTGTAGAGAGGAGCTACAGTGCAGATCTCAAAATGTTAGAATGGGAGGGTGCTTGCTTTTTATCTACAATTTGTGTAACAATTTGTTCATCTCAGAAAGAACAAAATGCTTAGCACGTAGGCTGCAGTAGCCCTGGTGATCTTAGAATGTAGCTTTTGTAATTCACATTGGTACATTAAGAACAGACACATCAATCATCCTCCCGTAGCTGCTGGCTGGGTGCATGGAGTCACCTGTCACAGCGAGGGATCCTGGAGCATCTTCTAATCTTGATTGCTTCGGGGCAGCAATACTTCCATCTGGCATCTCTAAACATAAACAGCACTGCGATGAAACTCTTGTGTGCGTATTGCTTGTTTCAAATGTACCTTGTCCTCTTTTCTTCCAGGAGCTCACATATACGCCCACTGTATCTGCACTGCTCTTTGTTGATTGGGGTCTTCCTACAACCCTCCTCCCAACCAACTCTTCTTGCATCCCCCAGTCTATCCCCTCTTATACTCATAGCCTCTACACACATGCACACGCACATACATAAGAACATCCTATAGAGTCCAGTTAATACTGCAATTATGTTCATGCATTTAGGGCTGACTCCGTGGGATTAAGGTTTTACCCCTGAAAGAAAAAAAAAATATTTCTCTCTCCCTCAATGGCCATTGAAGTCCAGTAGCGCTTCACTTAGGGTGGGCCTTGTGAGATTTTCCTGCACCTGTGATGGTGTGCCAATTGGTATGGTCGTGGCAGGTCTTTCTGTGGGCAGCCATGTTGCTGCAAGTTCATGGGTATAACATGCCTGTCCTGTGCAAAAGAAACTGGTACACAGTGCTAGTCCTGTAGTCCTCAAGCTCTCCCACCCACACATTCCCACCTCCGCTTGTGTGATGTGCCCAAGTCTCAGGCGTAGGAGTTGTGTTGTGGCTGTCCCACTTGGGGGTGGGTACCCCTGCAGTCATTTATTTATTGCACTATATCGCTGGTCGTGGACTGCTCTTTGCCAATTAATATCTGACATGATACAGCACACATGAGCCTCATTTCCTTCTCATTACTAATTGCTTATGGTTGGGCAGGAGGACCAAGCACCGCCAATGCATCAAAGCACTGCTGTCTACTGATGCCTGAAGGAGGACTTGGTCACAGACCAACCTCTTATGAGCTCAGACACATTTAGGAATTCTCTGCTTCCCAAGGTACAGACAGACTCGCTAAACATAGTGTCCTCAATAAATAAAGCCAGAAGAGTGGACAGCAAAACTATTTCCAGACACTTATAGCTGTGGCTTCATTTGTGAATCCTCCATTCCTTCCACTGATCTCTGTGCTTTTGTATCAGTACCATATTGTTTTTGTTACTGTGCAGAATTATTTGAAGTCTAGTACAGTGATACCTTCAGTTTTTCTCCTCCTGTTTGGGATGCTTTGGTGATTTAGGTCTTTTGTGCATTCTTATAAACATTAAGGTCATACACATACACGCACACACACACACTTCTATGGAGAGTGTCACTGAAAGCGTGATAGAGTCTGCACTGAATCTGTAGATCACTTTTAGTACCTCTTCAATGATTGGTGCTGGGAGTATAGGCACACATATGATGGTGGAACTAGATCCATAACCCTCACTTTCTACAAAAGTCAACTTGAATTGTATGAAAGATGTCACTATACGATCTGGAACTCTAAAACTACTGGATAAAAACACAGGGAAAGCACTTTGAGATCTTGGTATAAGCAAGAACTTTCTAAAAGGACTCCAGTTGCTTACAAAATCATCATGAGAATTCAAGAATGAAATTGCACAAAATCTGAAAGCTTTTGCATTGCAAAGGGGACAATTAAAGAATGTAGAGACAGTTAGAATAAGAGGATATCTTTTCCAGCTATATATCATACAGGGGACAAGTATTTAGGAAAAAAAAATAAGGAATCCAAAACATACAAAAAATAATACAGTCGATAAATTAACAAAAGAAATTGGGCAGATGGTTTTCAAAAAAGTTAAGCACAAATGGTCAGTAAACATATTTTTAAAAACATGTGACAGTTCTAGTCACCAGAGAAATGCAAATAAAAAACACACTGAAAATTCTATCTCACTTCAGCCAGTAAGTGAACAACAGATGCTATAAGGATGGGGTGATGTTATTGACCAGTGTTGTTGGGAACATATTTAGTGCAACCACTGTGGGAACCAGTAGGAAGAGGCCTCAAAACACTAAGAACAGAACTACCATACAACACAGCTACACCATTCCTGGGCCTATATCCGATGGACTCTAAGTCTGCATACTACTGAGACACCTGGTCATCCATTTGAGGCACCATTCAAAATAGCCAAGTTATAGCACGAGCCTACATGTTCATCAGCAGATGAATTAACTAAAGAAAACATGGTATACCCCACACAACTCTCAGCCCATCTAAAATCGTGCAGGAGTATAAACCAGCTGGGTGACTTTGCCAGACCACCTCTCCTCTCTGTTCCAGCCCATTGGGAATCTCACAGCAGGGAAAGTTTACAGGCGAGTGCCCCAGACCCCCACACAGGACCATCTGGAGTTTCACAGGAAGGGAGCAGCTGGTGAGTCCATCGGATGCCTACTCCCAGGCTGAGCATTAGTAGCCCCCACCGTCATAACAGGCAGGCATGTCACCTCTACTCACAGAAAGAGCCACCACACACACAGTCTACCAGTAAGCCAGCCCCAGATCTGGTGCCTCATAATGCAGCCTTTCTATACTCAGACCAAGCTTCGAGCCACATTCTCTTGCTTTTTGGTTAACAGTGAACTAGGATCAACCCAATCTCTCCTGTCAAAACTCAAGGCAAAACACCTGAAGGGCTGACCTACAAAAACTCTTCAGACCAGATATGAAGGCAAACAGTCTTGGACAATAGCCAAAACTTCCACTCAATGAAACTGGTCAGATGTGCAACCAGTTGAATAAATCCACATGCCCAGGTCACATCACAAAACACAAACTATGAGAGGCCAGGACATGACTCTCCCTTGATGTGGAATTCCCCTCTGCATGCTGTGAATATGTTTGACTAACATCGATTAATAAAGAAGCTGCCTTGGCCTATGACAGGGCAGAATATAAGTTGGTGGAAAAATTAAACTGAATGCAGGGAGAAAGAAAGTTGAGTTAGAGAGACAATACGGAGCTGCTGAAGGAGAAAGATGCCAGAAACTTACCTGTAAGCCACAGCCTTGTGGTGATATGCAGATTAATAGAAATGGGCTAATTTAAGATGTAAGAACTATTTAGAAATATTCCTGAGCCATCAGTCAAACAGGGTTGTAATTAGTATAGTTTCTGTGTGATTGTTCGGGTCTGGGTGACCAGAAAAATGAAAGCACTGTCTCCATTTACACTCCCCAGAACCAAGAACTATAGACATCTTTGCTAAGAAGAATTACCTAGATGAACCCAATGACATAAAACTTTAAAAAACAAACAAACAAAAAAACAACATGACCAAAGAATTCAAGGAACTTAAAGAAGATAAGAACACATGAATGAACTTAAAGGGGAGAAGAGAAAACACAAGCATGATGAATGAGATGATGCAGACAAAGAATTCAAAAAGTGGCTACAATAAGAAGATAGAAATATTGAAGAGAATCCAAGCTGACATGAAGCTGGAATTGAAAACTTCAATTACCCAATGAGAAATTTCAGGGTAAATCCTGATTGGTTAGAAAGGATCAAGCAGAAGAGAAAATGTTGGGACCTGAAGATAAAGTAGAGGAATTAGATCATGAAATCAAAGAATATCATCCCTTTGTAAAACACATATGAAAGGAACACATGCAAGACGACTTTTATCTGGTGCAATCTGAAAAATGGCCCAGACTAATTTCACTTTTTTTTTTCTGTTAAAAAAATGAATTACTCAACCACCTCTATGTTCTGAATTTTCCAGCTTGTGTTTGAAGCTGTTTTCCATGAACAATTCTCGGCTCACAATCTAAAACAAAATACAGACATATATAATTGGTACATATACATAATTTTAAAATAAGAAAGTGGTAATGTAGTGTCATGTCAACACAACAAGCAATTGCTTTATGCAAATGTGATTTTAATTCTAGAAAACTGAAAGAATAATAAGCTATACCTGAGGGACATTTTCTTCCATTTCTGGGTGCTCTAAGGGAGAGAAACTGCCCGATGGATGAGGACTTCCAAGTTCTGAATATTAGAGGAAACAACTCCAAGTGAGTAAATAGAACAAGAAATGAAGACAAGTAGCATTTTTCTGTGACGGCTGTATCAGACCTCATCATTAAAAGATGAGGAACAGTCCTAAACACAAAAGTCCTGTGTCTCTCAGGGCATGTATACTCATGGGGCTTGCATGCCCCTACATAAAAGGAATAGTTGGTCTGACCACCTGCCTCAGTGACTGCCCGTCTGGCCCTAAGAACATGGACAAGGATTCGGCCCAACCTTGCTTCTCTCTCTTCTGACTTAAGTTGCCTCCTTTATTAGGTTACTCTTTCCTGTGTGGATGACTTGATACGCCCATACACCATTTACTGATTATTGCATCCAAATTAATTTAACACATCATTTGCCACCTACAGAAATTGTTCATCTGACATCTCCAATTCTCCACCCACATGGTAAACATCATTTCATTTTCTGCTTCTTAGGGTTTTGAAATTTTTAGATTCCACACATGGGTAAGGATCACACAACAGCATCTCTCTCTCCATTTGCCTTATTCCATGTAGTGAAACATTCTTTAGATCCAGCTTTTCCACAAAGGCAAGACTTCCTTTTCTATAGACCATGGGATAGAATCATATGCACACCACATTTTTGTCAACCCCCCGTTCACTAGTAGCCATTTAAGTTGTTACTCTCTTACTATATAGTAAGGTTTGGGTTAATGATACTGAGCACCTTCTCATAGATTTGGTGGGGTGTTTCATCCATTTTTAATTTTTTTCACATCAGAACTGCGAGTTCCTTACAGGTTTTGAATATCAACAATTGACCAGTTATATACCAACGCCTTCTCTGTAAGTGGTCAGACATTCCCACGGCCGTACCATCACTTTCCCGTTGATGCGGTCTTACTGACTTCTGCTGCCTGCTTTTCTGTGTCATTATCTAAATAAGTCATCGCTAAGACCAATGGCAAGGAGCAGTTTCCCTATGCTTCAAGAACATTACAGTTTCCTTGTTTTATGTGGGTCCCATAGGCCATTTCACACACGGATGTCTTACTCTTTGAGCGCATTGCCCCAATACCCACTTGCCTATTAGTCTCCTCTGCTCTACAGACAACTTTCCTTCTACTTTCATGTCATATCTTTCTATGACTTGACGTATCCATAAAGTCCAGGACCCACAGATAAAGGACATTTAGGGACTGAAGAGATGATTTGGGGATTAAGAGCACTGGCTTCTCTTCCAGAGGTCCTCAGTTTGATTCCCAGCACCCATATGGTAGCTCACAACCATCTTTTACTCTGGTTCCAAGGATTTCAATACCCTCCTCCTCTGGCCTCCATGGGGATCAGGTACATATATGGCACACATACATACAAGCAGTTAAGACACCCAGACACGTAAAACACAAATAGCGTTTGACTTGTCACAGATGCATCGTTTAATCTGATTAGCTCTCATTGCAGCCATTATCCTGAAAACAACATGGTGCATGATCAAAGCTCTTTGTGTATATACCACATCTTTTTAAAAAGACTTCATGCATATGGATGTTCTGTCTGCATGTATGCCTGCACACCAGAAGACGGCATTAGATCCCATGGAACTACAATTGTATATGTTTGTGAGACCCAAGTGTGGTCGCTAAGAATTGAGCCCAGGATCTCTTGGAAGAGCATCCAGGGAGCCATCTCTGTAGGCCTTGTCACATTTTTTTTATCCTTTCCTCTGTTGATAGACACCTAAATTAGTTCCATGATTACTGTAAGTCGTGCTGCAATAGTTTAGAATGCTACATTTAATCCATTTTGAGGGTTTTTTAAAAAGTCTTACTCTACTCTTTTGCATGCAGATGCCCAATTTTCCTCACAGCACTCATTAAACACTTTTCTTTCCCTCTCATTTAGCTTGGCATTCTTGGCAAAGATTAGCTGACCATATGCATGGTGTTTGTATTTGATTCAACTGGCCTGTATATTTTTGCATCAACTTTACTTTCTATACCTCTGTGATATGAACATGAGTTTTGACATGAGAATCTGCACTCTGTTTCTTCCCAAGATTGCTGTGGCAGTCTGAGATTTTCCAGGGTCTCATACAATCTTCAGGCTTTTTCTATTTCGGTGAAGAATGTATTTATAATGTTGACAAAGACTTCACATAAACTGCAAATTATGTTGTATGATGTGATTTTCTTAAAGCATCAATTCTTCCAGTCCAGGAGATGAGAAAGCCTTCCATGTAGTCATACCTTCTTCAAATACTTTTGTTAGTGTCTTTTTTTTTCCTTCTTCAGCATAGAGAACTTTCACTATCTTGCCTATTATTTTTTCATGATAAATGGGATCATTTTCTTGAATCCTGTTTCAGGTAAGCCTCTTCTAGCATAGAGGACATGACTGATTTTAAAATTAACACAAATTATGCATATTAATTGATATGGGAGTGTTCTCCTGTATTTTGTATTACTCTTATTGGTTGAATAAAGAGCTGCCTGGCTTATAAGATAGGTCAGCCCTTAGGTGGGCGGAGTGGACAGAACGGAAGTTCTGAGGAGAAGAAAGGAAGTGAGCCAGTCACCATGAGGCTCCCATCGCAGATGGATGCAGGTTAGACCTTTCTGGTAAGTTACCATGTGGTGACTTACAGACTTTTATAATGGGTTAGTTTATGAGGTGAGGGCTAGCCAAGAAGAGGCTAGAGATAATGGGCCAGGCAGAGTTTGAATGAATGCCGTTCTCATGTGGTTATTTCGGGTGCAGGCAGCCAGTGGCTGAGCGGGCCAGCGGCTGGCGGCTGGGGAACATAACCCACACCTCTCTCCCCTAATTACAACAGTTAATGGAGTGTGATGTTTCTATACAACAAAATGGTATGCATTGATTAAAGCCAACCATCCTTTGTCAACCTTCCCCAACTCCACATGCCCTCCTCAACTTCTAGTAGTTCAGCTTCTACTGTCAAGAGGCATTTAACTTCTACAAATGAGAAATGACACATGGTACTGGTCTATGTTTGTTTCATTCCACCCATTTTGATGCAAAAGGCAAAATGCCATTCCTCTCTATGACTTAATAAAACATTTCATACAAAAGCTATATTTTTTGCTACCTGTGCAACTTTCTGTGTGGGAGCAGCCAGGATGATTCCATAGTTTAGCTCATTTTTAAGCTCATATTTAAGCCTCATCCTGAAGGTTTCCCTCTCTGATGTACTGATTTCATTCCCTTTGATCACATTCAGAGAAGTGGGCCAGTTGCACCATATGTCAAGTCTATTCTTTGTTTTGTAAGGAACCTCTCTGTGAGAGCTACACTAGTTTGGCATATAAGAGTTCCCATTGTCCACATCCTTGCCAACAGTATTTTAAAATAGGTTGTTATAACTGGGTAAGCTGATTTTTTTGTTACAGTTAGATTTGTTTTGTTTTTGTGCTAAAGACCAACCCCACATACATCATTCAATGCTCTTTCACTGATCTGCAGTCCCTGCCACTCAGTATAGGTTCAATACTCCTTTCCTTAGTGGCTAATTCCATTGCATACCCTTCCCCCTAAATATTTCTCGCATTTTGCATCCCTAGGATGAAACCAACTTTACTTTTTAATAGTGTATTTTTTAATTCTGCCCTCATTTATTACATTGTTACTGCAGTTTCCTCACCTTCCTTTCCTCAATCCCCCCTATCCATTTCCCTTCAGAAAAGGGCAGGCCTCTCAGGGATAACAACCAAACATGACATATCAGGTTGCAATAAGACTAGGAACCTCCCTTACATTAAGGCTGGATGAGGCAACCAAGTGGAAGGAAAAGGTTCCTTAAATGGTCAAAAGAGTCAGAGATAGCCTCTGCTACCACTGTTATGAGTTCTACAAGAAGTCCAACGTATGGCCAGGTGGTGGTGGCATACACCTCTAATCCCAGAATTCATGAGGCAGAGGCAGGTGAATTTTGTGTGTTTGAGGCCAGCCTGGTCTACAGACTCAAAAGCTACACAGAGAAACCCTGTCCCATAACATATATACAGAGGAACTAGCACAGACCCATACAGGCTCCCTGATTGTAGATTCAGTCTCTGTGAACCCCCATGAGCCCAGGTTAGTTGATTCTGTGGGCTTTTTTTTTTTTTTTTTGGTTTTTCGAGACGGGGTTTCTCTGTGGCTTTTGGAGCCTGCGCTGGAACTAGCTCTTGTAGACCAGGCTGGTCTCGAACTCACAAAGATCTGCCTGCCTCTGCCTCCCGAGTGCTGGGATTAAAGGCGTGGGCCACCACCGCCCTGGCATTCTGTGGGTTTTCTTGTGGTGTCCTTGACCCCTGACTCCCACAGTCCTCCTTCTCCCTCTTCTGCAGTCATCTCTAAGCTCTGTCTAATGTTTTGCTGTGAATCCAACTTTGTAATGGTGAAAAAAATCATTCTGATATATGGAATTAATTTGATTTGATACCATATTATTAAGAATTCATATATAATCACCAGGAAGTCTGCACTATAGTTTGTTGTGCCCTGATAACATTTGGGTAACAGGTCAAGATGGTGGCTCACTGAGTTACAGTGTTTGCTATGCAAGCCTGGAGACCCAAATCTAGACACCTAAATACCACATAAAAGGCAGATGTAATAGCAGAAACATCTGTAACCTCATCCTGGCCATGGGGAAGAGGTGGCAGACACAGGCAGAGGACTCTCAGAAACTCATGGGCCAGTAGCCTAGTGTGTGCAGGAGTCAAGAAGTCCAGTGTCAAAAGAAAGAGAAGGCAAGGACTGGCACCACATAGTGTGTGTGCATGTGTGCGCATGCACCATTTCTAAGGAGTTAGAAATGTTTTCTGTGTTTATCTTTATGGAATAATTTGAGGATTTTCATTATTCTCTAAGATTTGGTAGAAATTCAGCAGCATAGTTATCCAGTTCCAGTGCTTTTATTTGAAGGGAAACTGTTTACTGGTGCTCCAATCCCGTTGCTTCGTAGGTTATTTTATATACTCATGGATCAGTTTTGGTAGAATGTGCATCCAGAGATTTGTTCATTCTTTTAAGCCTCTAATTTGTTGATATAGTTTTTTGGAATTATCTGTAACAATCTGTGCATTTCTGTGGTGTTGGTTACAATACCCACGTCATCACCAACTCTACATGAGTCACCTGCTGTTGATGTTGTTTTCTCTTTTTAAAGGATAACTTTCACGTCCTTACTTTTTGTTTCTGTTTTGGTTATTTCTGCTCTAATGTTTATTATTTTTTTCTATCTGTCCATTATGGGTTTGGTTTTTTTATATTCTTGATTGAAATGCATTTAGGCTATCTTTAAACATTTTTTTGGGGAAAAAAATCTAGACACTAATTGCTATAGGCCTCTGTTGGGGGCTGTGGACCCCCAGACCCTGAATTTTCTGTAAACAACTTGTTATGCTTGCAGCTGCTCTGAGCAAAACAACTTGTTTTCCTGTGTTTGCAGCTGCTCTGAGCACGAGACCCTCAGGGGTTCCTGATGGCAGGGGAAAGGTTTCTAGTGGGTTTGGCTGGGGCGTGGCTATCAGTTAAGGATCCCTATATAAGCTGCCCCTGAACACAATAAAAGGGGCATTCTTGTTTCGAGGATGACCCGTGTCCCCGTGTCTGTCTCTGTGTGTTTGTGTGTTTAAATCTCCAGGCCCCTTTCCCGACTCGCAGACCACACAAAACCATAGCAAGAAGAACAGATGTTGTGATTTACAAGTGTCCCTCTTTTTTTTTTTAAAAAAAAAAGGGGTGTGTGTGTGTGTGTGTGTGTGTGTGTCAGTGGTATGTGTATAGTGTAAGCATCTCTGTTTCCCACAGAAGCCAGAAGAGGGCGCTAGATGCCCTGAAGTTGAAAGCAAGGATGGCTGTGAGCTGCCATGTGGATGCTGGGAATGAACCTGGGTCCCCAGAAGGAACAGCTACTATGCTCTTGACTGCTGAGTCATCTCTCCAGCCCACACATTTCCTTCATAATGCTAGTGTGGCTGCATTTCACAAGGTTTGCTATGTTTGTATTTCTACTTTCATTTGTTTCAATGTAGTTAAATCTTTTCTCCTGACTTTGATGGCTTAGTGTTCCTTCAAAGAGGCTGTTGTTAAGAATACGATGGTAACCACTGTCCATGAGCCATCCCCACCTAAAAAACCCGTATAGGGGAGTCCAAAACTATTGACATGTCTGAGAACGAATTCAGAGTTTTACTTTTTAAAAGAATAATGATCATGTAAGAATCAGATGAAGAAAATCTATCCCAACCAAGACCCTGGCAAGACAGTCCCCAAAGTGAATCTAACAATGAGTTGGAGATCAAAATCCAAAAAAAAAAAAAAGAAAGAAAGAAAAGAAAATTAACAAAGAAATTGGAACTTTGAAAATCAGAAATGCTCAAAATGAATGAGATGGTCCAGTATATAAAAACCACAAGAGGTACTTCATCAATAGTCAGTGGTACAGGTTGAGGTGACACATGGAGACAGACAGGTTATGGCATGAATTGCATGCAGGGCTCTTCTTCTGGCACTCACACTGGGTCCTGGCAGCAGTGTGTGGCTGATGATAGTGGCAGCAGAATCTATGTTGGTGGGAATAGGTAGCGGAAATACTGGCTTCTTCCTTCCTTGAGACTACATGTCCGATAGTGAGACCAAAGCCAGAGCTAGGCCAAGTTCCTCTGGAACGTCTTCTATGCTATCATTCCAGACATGGGATTTTAGCTGGAATCAAGGGACTTATCCTCAAGTCACTGAAAACATGGCAACATGGCAACCTAGGTGTCCTCTCCATACCCTACCAGTAGCAGGTCCCTGGGCTCAGCACAAGTTGAGGGGGAGGTGACAGGAACCATTTTACTGCCCTGGCACAAGCCCATATACACCTGGCAGCACCCTCTAGCCTAGAGAGAAAACACCTGGATCTCCTAGGCCAGGGGCAATCTACCCCTTTTCCTCTGCCACAGTGCTCCCCTCATGTAGGGCAGGGTACCTGCTACTTCCTGTCTTCTCTGTGGCGGACCTGGGTTCTGTTCTGAGCCTTTTCAGTCAGACACCTTGAATCATAAGTCATCAGGGAAAGGCACACATAATTTTTATATATTGCTCTTTAATTTTAATGAATGAGTTCACTGGCTCTGATCATTTAATGAATGAGTACATTGGATCTAACACTTTGGGGATTTCTCTTTCTATCAAATGGCATCTTCAATCATTCTGTGTATGTCTGTCTTATTGTTCTAGTGAGGGCTCCTAGGACTGTACTGAACTGAATGGCGGAGTGGACACCTTGACAACTTCTTCTAGATCATTGACAAAACCTTTTCCCCCCTTAATATGTGATGTAAGCTTTTAATGCATAGCCTTTGACATGCTGAGGTATATTCTATATATACTTAACTTTTGAGTCTCTTTTTTAATCATGAAAGGATGTAGACTCTCTCCAATATTCTTCTGAATCTATTGAAATCATGACTTTTATTCCTCATTTTTATTACTGTGGAGAATGTCATTATCAATTTTCATAAGTTGAACCATCCTTGCATTGCAGGGGTAAATCCCACTTGATTGTGATGCACGTGTTTTTAATGTGCTGCTGAAATCAGTTGACTGGTTGTCTTGGTGTTTCTATTGCTACAATACAACACCATGACCAAAAGCAACTTGGAGAGGAAAGGGGGGTTTATTAGGATGTCATTGTCACAGCATAGTGCATTATCAAAGGAAGTCAAGGCAGGAAGAAAATCAGGGCAGAACTGGAGGCAGAAAGGAAAGCAGGAGTAATGGTGGCACGGTGCTTGGTGTGTTCCTCATGGCTTGTTTATCTTTTTCACACTATTCAGGACCACTTGCCCAGGGCTGACGCTGCTCACAATGATCTGAGGGCTCTCTCATAGTCGTTCATCAAGAAAAGGCCCAATTGACTTATCTACAGACAATCTAATGGAAGCGTTTTCTCAGTTGAGGTTCCCTCTTCCCACATGACCCTAGCCTTTGTCAAGCTGACATGAAAATTAGCCAGCACAGCAGTGAAGCATTGCATCTATGTTCTTTGTGGATATTCATATGTAACTCCCCCACCCCATTCCCTTTCCTAGCTTGGATAACTGAAGAGCTATTGGCCTCATGAGGTACATTTCAGACTATTATCTCCTCTTTGGTTTTTGGAGCTGGAGAAATTCTGTTGTGAATTCTTTAAGTGCTAGGTACAATTCAATCGCTAGCCCATCAAGTCCCATGCCTTTCCTCATTGGGAGGTTTGGTTGCTGCTTCTTATCAGTGGTTACCTTTGTTCTGTGATTGTAGAGTCAAACAGTTGAAACAGAAACAAGGATCAAGAAGCAAAATTATTTACACTCAGTCCTTTTAAATATTTAGTGATCCTTTCTGCTGGTCGCCACTTGAGTGTCCCTGTCTTGAAGAGTCCCAGATTCTCTTGTACAAGCAGAGCTCAAGTATCAAAACAAAGTTAAAACACTGTGTCTTGCACCCTCAGCTAATGGAAACAGTAAGCGCCATCCCTTGTTCACAGACTGAGCAGGGGACAGAGTTTAATGGGTGAAGGCACTTTCTGTCTGACAAAACAGACTTTAGCCCCTAGAACTCACATGAAAAGAGAGAACCAACCTCTGCAAGGTGTCCTCTGACCTCCACATGGATGCTGTCACACACACATGCACCCTCCCCGCCTCTGCAAACACACATCCAATTTTACAAAGTCAAAAATTAGCTTCTTTTAGACCATTATCCCCAAATATAACTTTTATAATATAAAATAATTGAAAATCAAGTACCTATTTTCAGTGTAGATGCCTCAGGAGTTAAAAGCACAGAACTACCTTGTAGTTTTGTTTCAGAAAATGTTGGAAGAATGGTATCATTTTGCCTGGAGATGCCTTTCCATACTGGTGTTAGCATAACCTAAAATAGAATAGACGTGTTGAGTGCTAATATTCAAAACCCTAAAAGTAACCAAAAACTCTCAAGATATTTTCAATATACTTTAAGAAGATTGAGTATGATTTGCTGCCTTAAACGACAAAAAATTTTAAAACCTTAACATCACCATACTGGAAGAACACTGAAGTAAATTCTTAACTGATAATTTCAGCCTTGTGGTCCTAAAAGTGTGGCCAACCAGCAATAGAGGATCTAAACAGAAATACACTATCTTCAACTCTTACCTACAAATTACTCAATCAGAAACTTGGGGCAGGGTCCAGTATCTACCAAGTCACTCTGTTGACCTTATGTGGGGGTTGACAAGCTGCAGCTCACTGCCAGTTCTCATAAATAAATACCCAGTTGGCTCATTCATTTCCAGTCTAAGGCAGTTTTCTGATTAGAGAGGCAGAGATGGTAGGCTGCCAATGGCGAATCTATGGTTCAAAGAATACAATACTTCTCTTCCACTTAACAGAAAATATTTTCTAGCTCTTGCCTCAAATTACTTCCTTGTAATTCGACACAGAGAATGGAAAATCAGCCGGACACCCTCAGTGAAATGCCAGCATAGAATTCTTGCTCGTTTCACAGTTTTAATATATTAGGTTTGAGTCTGTGGTGCTTCTTTGCGCTTATTTAAAATCAAAATTGTATTTATTTGAATATCTTCTTTTGGCCCATTTACCACTAATAACTCCTTATTCTAGGCTGAACTAATCAACAAAAAGTTGAAGATGGTTGACCATATCCAGTTTTTTTCCCTTCCATGAATTCATTTGATACTTTGGATCAAAAATATTAAAGAAAATAATATGATTACACCAAATATATACAGACCATTTTCTGGTTATTTCTCTTTGAATAATACAGCACAGCAACTAAGTGCACAGTGTTCCATTGCATTGGGTATTTTAAGCCATCTAAATAGTGATTTCAAGTCTACAGGAGGGATGCACAGGTCATATGTAAATACCATACTATTTTAGGAAGCATATGATCATCTGCAGATTTTGGTATCCAAGCAGGGTACCAGAACCAATTGCCTCAGACACCAAGGGACAAGTACACTAATTCTGACTTATATCTTTAGCCTATTTCTTGCTAAAGAATAAAACAGCCAGAGCTGGGGCTAAAGTATGAACGGCATCCATCCTATTTCAGCAAAAGCAGGTAGGATACCCTCAGAATCCCAGCAGCTACTCTTTATTAAACTATGATGAACCAGTGACATACTCTGCAGTGTGTGTGTATGTGTGTGTGTGTATGTATGTATGTGTTTATGTGTGTGTGTGTGTGTGTGTGTGTGTGTGTGTGATTTTCCAAGAAACAAAAATCAGGTGCTAAAGAAAAGGAAGTCACTTATCCACCTCCTTTTCAGGGTACCAGTGTTCATATTCCTAAGTCTTTGATATAAAACAAGAATAAAGGAAGAGAAACTAGAAATTCTGTAACTTTATGGGTAAAATTTATATGAACCTGAAGGTGTTTCAACCTTGTAAACTTCAGGTACAAATGCTGAAATCATCAGAAAAATCTTTGAATGTGATTTTAAAATTAGTATCGTTAAATTTGAAAACTAAAGAAGAATCAACACGTTTATTTTGAAATGGAATTCAAGAGCATGCATTGGTGGGAATTCAGGACAACAAAGGTGTTTAAGTAAAGACCTGTTAGCAGCATTTGGGATGGCCAAAATAGACCTTAAATCTACCTGAGACTCATACAAATATTTAGACATCCATGCTCTTTACGTCAGCAGACGACATACCAGGGGACCGCTGGTTTGTTAGTCTCACAGTCCTGAATAAAGTGATGTGGGTGGACCCATAAGGACCCAGGGCAACCAATGAGTGCTCTTACCTGATCTTTCTCACGAGCTCTGCCACTACTGATGGGGGAAAGCGGTAGGACTGAAAAGTGAAAGTGAGCACACAATGGGCGTGTTTCCTTATAAGACACACACACAGTCATGCATGGGTACACTACGAGTTTCCGCTAATGGAGGCGATCTGGAGCCTTTTCTAGGCATTTAGCCTCATTCTTATCCACCCCTGCCCTGGCCATCACCCTCATGCTTTGGTTTCACTGAGCAAATGACTCCACTTCTCAGCTCTTCAAGTCCTGTTCTTTCCCAAGAGTTAACTCAAGACCCACCCACTTCTTACAGAAGGTGGTTCCAGCTTATGCCAGATTCCTGCGGCCTGATTGCCCATCTCTTTACCTCATATTTCAACTGTAAGCTGACCCCACATTCAGTTTCATGAGCAAACATTCTGCCTTCATAGGTGATACAGGGAGGGATGTCCCCAAGGCCACATGTTTCCCTGGTACCTTCCACCCCCCATCACATACTGAAGCATAAATACTCATTGACCTAACTGAGAAGTGGCCCAAAAAGAACATAAGCAAACTAGCTTACTCCTTAGAGACCTGACTCTGGGCTTCCTTCTCTGGGAATATGTTCTGAGGGATTTCCGTTTGTAATTCCGGGTCCAAGATTGTTCGCTGGCACTCGAATTCGAATCTTCATCACTCTCAGAGAAGTGATGTTTCCTATAATTAAACTTTTCCAAAACAGATTAGAACACCAAAAGTGGGTACTAATACCACGTGGCATGCAATTAAACATGTCACCACATGCACCATCTACATACAATTAAACACGTCATCTTCCCCCCACACACACACACTAAACACTGTGGTTTATCTTGGGAGAAACACGTCATGGTATGAGCATAGGTTCTCTCCCAAAATAATGAGGTGCTGAAGCCAGGGGGAAGAGAATGAACTCGTTCCATGAGTCAATTCCCACAAGAGGGACTGTGGCAAAGGACAGCCAGTTCTCTCTAGTCAAGTATTTGGAACCGGAAAGAGATTGGTGGCTGTCCCAAAGCAGCCGCATGCCCACAATGCACCAACTGTACCACTTCAAGCACAGGCTGGCATTTTAAAGAGTGAGAACTCTCCTCCCAGGGGCTGGGCTATAGCTCCATGGCCAAGTGCTTTCCTAGGGTGTATAACCCTGAGTTTTACCCACAATGAGACAAAAGGAGGCAGGGGGATGTCTTTGCTAAACAAACATTTTTGTCTTGTTTTTACAGGAACTGAAAGCAAACAAGACTACCACTGTGAACCACATCGAGGTTAAGCCTAGACTGCTGGCAGTTAGAAACGTCAGAGCAGCTACCAGAATTCTAGGGGGTGAACAAGAAATCCAACAAGTTGCTAGACGCAGACCCATCTGAAACGTCAATTAGCCCCACAGCTGGCACTAGCTTAGGACTGGACCAGCCTCAGCCCTGGCTGTACTACCATGACCATAACATGGAAGGTGGGCGATGGGGAGCTTGAATTCGTGTTTTACAAAACAAATTCATCCTTCAAAATGTTCATCAGTTCAGCATTTTGCAATGAAGGCCATTTCTCATTTCTTTTTAAATTGACAAATATTGCATGTATTTATTGTATACAAATGTTCTTATATACTTGTACATTATGAAACAGTTTAAATCAATCTAATGAATACGTGTGTTACTTCCCCTGCATATTTTAATAGAGAAAACACCTTAACACTACTTTCATAGTAATTTTCCTGTGTAAAACACTATTGCCTACAGTTATCGCATATCCCATGCATCTTTTGAACCTCCTGCCTAACTGAAATTTTCTGACTGCCACCTCCCCCACTCTCCCAACCCCTAGTAGCCACCATTTTCCTCTCTGCTTCTGTGTATTCAGCTATTTTAGATTCACATGTAGTAGAATTCTATTTGTGCCTGGCTTATTTCAACTGTCCTCTCTATGTACCCATGTTCTTAAACATGGCCCAATTATCCACTTTTGAAACAGTGGCCAGTCTCAACTGTGCATATAGACTATAGCTCCTCTTACCGGTGATCTCATTATAGAGACACTGGTTACAGAAGGAAGTTCCTAAGAGGAACAGGCAGACAGCCTTATTTACATCTTACTCTTCACTTAAGGAAAAAAAAAAACAATTGGAAGACAATCCCCCACATACACATGCACATGCGTACATGCACACACACACACACACACACCCTCCCAGCATTCATCAAGAACTCTTCAACCCAGTGGCTCACAAAGAGCCAGCAGCCCTTCATCTAAAGCATCCATTTTAAAAAGTCACTCAGCAGGGTTGACCTAGCTTGGATTTTACAACAAAGGGTACTGGAAATTATTTGGCCAAAAAACATGGGAAATGTTTACAAAAATGGTTCTTATGTTTGATTACACACAGGAAAGCATTGGGGTTGGCAAATGCTACAGTTCAAATCCAAATATTCCCCCAAGGACTCCTGTGCTGAAGGTTTGCTCCCCTCTCTGGGCACTGCCAAGAAGGGTGCAGCCTATGAGAAGCAGGGTCTGGCTAAGGAGTGAATCAGTGCAGGTGCCTTTGGGGGGATATTGCACCCTTGCCATTTCCCCATCTTGCTTCCAAGCCACCAGAGGTGGGAAGACCTCCTTCCACGTGCCTTGCCAGGGCTTACCATGCCACCACAGGCCCAAGTCAACAAGCCAAGCCGTGACAGACCAAAGTTTCTGAAACCATGAACTGTTGGGACACGGACCAGGAATGGAGTTGTGTGAGGATAATGAGTGCTCAGTGCTTGTGATAACACTCCCAGAAGACAAGAGTCTTGTCATCTCACTCTGTAGTGCAAGCTGGCCTTGAACTCATAGAAATCCTCCTGCCTCAGCCTCCCATATGCTAGGATCACAGGTGTGAGCCACCATGCCTGGTCCATTTCCATTCTTTAACAGATCAAAATCCACTAAAGGTAAGTCACGGGTATACAGTGTGTCCACTTATTAGCCTTTTCTTTTTCTTTTTTTAAAGAACACTTTAGGCGCCGGGCGGTGGTGGCACACGCCTTTAATCCCAACACTCGGGAGGCAGAGGCAGGCAGATCTCTGTGAGTTCAAGTTCGAGACCAACCTGGTCTACAAGAGCTAGTTCCAGGACAGGCTCTAAAGCCACAGAGGAACCCTGTCTCGAAAAACCAAAAAAAAAAAAAAAAAAAGAACACTTTAGGCTTCAGGTCCAATTTAACTTAACAGGTTCAGGGGGTTGGAGTAGAACCCTATAGCTGACCTTCTGATAGATCACTTTGGCGTCCCATATAAGTCACCAGCCACAGCCAGAGAAAGAACCTATCATCTCTCATCTACCAAGCGGCAAGGCACCTCCTTTGTGAAGGTTTGTAGACACATACTATTGTACAAAATATGGACTGACGGGATTTGGTCTTAAATCTTCCATGATCTAGTTACCAGCCAAGAGGACTGAACATGAAATTTGCGCCTCTTCTAATTTTGCTGATTGATCTCGTCTATCTAACTAGATGAGGCTGTTGCGGATTGGCCTTTCCACAGTTAATAGCTCATAAAGCCTATAGCACATGATGAACAACAGAAAAATAAGTAAATGTGTCTACCAACGGATTTGTATTGCTATTTCCTACTGTTATTTGTCTGGGAGTCTACCCACAATTAGAAACGACTCTGATTTTACATTCGAAATCGCAGTCATCTCTTGTATAGTGAATCTCGAGAAAACTGCAGACAACACGGAGTTGTAGCAAGTTTGAAGATGGCAGCAAATGGAAGACATCTGAGAAGGGCTGCCTTAAGACAGTAGAGAGTCCTACATTACCGGCATCCTCCTGTCTTTTTCTCTGTCCCTCTTGAAGGCAGAATCGTCCCTAAAATAAAGCATATCAAGTTAACAGGACAGATAGCACCTGCTTCACCCTCCTCACTGCACAGGTTCAGCTTCTTGATCATGGATGTACTCTGTGGGATGTTCTCAGTTCTGCAGACAAATGTATCTCACAAGCTGCGTCCATAGACTCTCTGGAAGGGGATACTGTTACTCAGTAGAAAATGGACCTTTGTGGAGTCCTTCATCTCTCAGACATAGAGCAGAAGGGGCGGAGGCAGATCGGCAAGTGGCCTGGCAGCACAGGCGACACTCAAAACTGGGATCTCCCGAGGCTGGCTCACCCCAGCCCTGCCGTGAAGTTTTCTGCAGGCGCCACCTTATTTGAACTCAGGATGTTTTGGATGTTGGCATTTGGAGTTTTCTGATTTGGAACAACCAACTTGCATATCAATGCCAGATTTTGCAATTCTTTTGGATATAAACCTAAAAGCGAGACTGGAAACTCATGTTTATACCCACGGTTGCCCTTATGTGATGGGTCAGTGACCTGCAGGTGCATTCAACATTGTCCCATGGCATCAAGCATGGAAAGGACAAATGAATTTTAGTCTCACTCCCAAGATATATTACTATATATACAAACATTCCAAAGTCTAGCCCCCAAAACTTCTTGTCCAAGTATATGAATTGGGGATACTTATCTTTACCAAAATACGTTCATCTAGTCACCCACTGATGAGCATCTGGGTGGTTTCTATTTGACAGTTGTCCTAAACAAAGCTGCCATGAACACCTGCACACATTGCCTCTGTGGACATATGCTGACAGACATCCTGGCAAACACACAAGACTGAACAGATGGGCCAGAGGGTAGGTATATGCTCAACACGTTAAAACTCCCAGCAGGCTCGAGAATCCTGCCCTCTGCACACTGCCATGTAGTACAGACAGCAGGTTCTAAGACTAGCCATTCTGACAACAGGCAATGCATCTTGCCATCATCTGACACACGTTCCCCTTGTAACCAGCGGCACTGACTAGTTCTCGTGATCACCTGCCACCTCGTGTTTTGCCTGTGTTTTCATGGGTTTGTGTCTTTACCCCTGAAAATTTTAACTACAAGGCCAGATGCAAATGTTTACACATATTTTCAACAAGGTTATGGCTGGTCTTTTCTAACAATGTTTTTCAATGATGGCGTGGGCTTGTTTTATCTTGATGAAACCTAGTTTATCAGTTCATGTTGTTGTTTTACTCTTCTTTTCTTGGTCTTTGGGGGCCTACCACCCAGCTCCCAAATAAATTACACACATGGAGACTTTCTCTTACTTATGAATGCCTGGCCTTAGCTTGGCTTGTTGCTAACCAGCTTTTCTTAAATTATCCTGACTACCCTTGCCTCTGGGCTGTTTCCTTTTCCTACTGCTGTATTTCTTACTTTACTCTTACTCCGTGACTGGCTGGGTGGCTGGCCCCAGCGTCCTCCTCCTTTTTCTGTATTGTTCCTTCTCTTCTTCCAGAGTTCTCCTGTTTATTCTCTCTGCCTGCCAGCCCCACCTATCCTTGCTCCTGCCTCACTATTGACTGTTCCGCTCTTTATTAGACCATCAGGTGTTCTAGACAGGCAAAGAATCACAGCTTCACAGGGTTAGACAAATGCCACATAAACAAAAATAACACATCTTTAAATCATTAAACAAATGGTCCACAGCATAAACAAAAGTAACACACCTTAAAATAATATTCTACAGCAAATTCAGTTTTTACAGGCTATTTTTGGCTTGGTATCTTCAATACTGTCCCATGAAAAAGTCACATATTTGTTTCAAGTAAGTTTTTGGGTTTTTTTGTTGTTATTCTTTGGGGTTTTTTGTTTGTTGGTTGGTTGGTTGGTTTGACTTTTGGTTTTTTTGAAACAGGGATTCTCTGTGTAGCTTTTGGTGCCTGTCCTGGAATTTGCTCCATAGGCCAGGCTGGCCTCAAACTCACAGAAATCCGCTTTGCTCTGCATCTCAAGTGCTGGGACTAATGGCATGCGCCACCACCGCCCAGGCTAAGTAAGTTTTATATATAAGGCTACGACTCGCGTTTTTACACAGTGAAAAGATTGGGAGGTCATTTATTTTCTTGCATAAATATATTGTTGTTTTCACATTTTTTTTTAGAAAACTGTCTTTCTCCACTGAACAACCTCTGCATTTTCATCTATGTCAACAATTCATCTGCAAACCCATCCTTGGCTCCCTGCTATTTTCTTTCCACATCTTTATGGCAACACCATCCTCTCACCATTGGTTAAGGAAGCTTCTAGTAAGTCTGGAGAGTGGATAATGTGGAAGCCCTGAACTTTGCTCCTTTGTGAAAACCTGTTTCATTGCCCCAAGATTTTTAGGTTTCCACAAGGAATAGAGAAATGGCTCACTAATTTCTTTTTAAGCCTGTTGATATTAAAACTGGAAGTTATATTAAATACTTAGAATAATTTGAGCAGAATTGACATCTTGCTAAGAAAGTGTCCTTCTGTTGAGCACAGTATCTCTGTACCTGCTTAGATCTTTCACTGTGCTCTGAATAGTCCTTTTATGGCTGTGACCTAATAGGACCCTGCTAATTAATACCTAAGCGTATCATATGCTGTTATATATGATTCTGCTTTGTGTTTCAATCAGAAGCCTGAGTTTTGTACACTGATCTTGTGTTTAATCTAAAATTCAGCAGAAAGCACATTGTTGAAGGCAACTCTGAAGGTACACTTGCAGGGGCTGAAGGCCAAGAGAGTTTGCTAACACAATCCAGATCGTTCTACAAAAAAACTTCATGTGGAGTTTAAATGGCATTGGTTGGGGAAAAATGGAAAACTCTAAACTGCTAGCATGTGGTACTCATGTGAGCAACATCTGGGTGGTCTGTACTTTGACAATAGCCAAGGTGGAGAATCAGCCTAAATGTTCACCAAGAGATGAACAGAGAAGGAAAATATGGCACAGATATATGCTGGAACACGTATCAGCCACCAAGAATAAAATCCTGAAATTCTCAACAGGGGTAACACTGGAGGGCATTCTGCTAAGTGAAATAAACCAGATTGCCAAAGACAAGAAATGCATGATGTCACTGTCATGTGGAATTTCACAGTCCAACCTATAGAGGGGGACATAAAATAGTGGTCACCAGGACTTAGGTGAGAGGGTGCCATGGGGTGCAATTGGTCCATAATTACATCTAGACATGAGGAATGGTCCTGGTGTTGGCATCACGTAAGGGTAGCTACAGTCAGTAACACTGTGGTTTCCATTTCAAAATAACAAGAGGCTGCCGACTGCTCTCACTACACAGAGATGATGAATATGTTAAGAACTATTCATTGATCATTACACAGTTGGTACTTATGTGGAAGAAACCCACCTTTTCTCCCATAAACACGAGCTGACACATGTATGGATACATCACAATGTCTCCATGTGCCTGCCACTTACTATAGATACAGACAGGCTAGGAAGCGTCAATGTGGACGGTTACTAGGACAATTCAAGAACAAAATAAATATGTTGAAAATGACAGTCACTTACTTTGCATCATCTAATTTAGAAGCCTGAGTTTGAACTGATGATTCTTGCATATGTAAAGGATGCTCATGTTTTGAAGTAATTTCTAAGGATCAAGAGTTAAAAATAAAATGACTTTAAGCACCTTGGGCAAAGCTTTAAATAGATCACTCAGTGATGATAGAGAAGGCTCTATGTACCTTGTTTAGGGTCCTGTGGTTTTAGTTTTTCAGGTGAACAGTCTTCTATATGTGTCTGCTGCAAGAAAAAAGAAGTTACTATGGTATCAGGGAAGCTTAGTCTTCGGCCTTTGGGACCCACTCCACCTCTGAAGAACAGTTGAGCACAACTTGGCTCCCAGTGACTCTGTTGCTCCTAAACATTCCCTTCCAAATGACAAGCAAAGATGACCATGGTATGTCACAGGTCCGGAGGAAGGACTACAAGGCTGTCTCCAGGAGCTTCACACTAGAGGCAAGGATTCACCATCCCGAGATGCCAAAATGGTGACTTTAAGAGGTGACAATTTGCCAGGCTGTGGTGACACATGCCTTTAATCCTAGCACTCAGGAGGCAGAGACAGGCTGAGTTGGAGGCCAGCCTGGTCTACACAGCAAGTTCTAGGACAGGCTCCAAAGCTACAGAGAAACCCTGTCTCGAGGAAAAAAAAAAAAACAACAAAACAAGACAAAAAGTGACAATTTGAAAGAGTAATCTCTGTTAAACATGAAAATCCTGGCAGCATTGTCGGGGACCGTATCAGAGCCCACACAGCATCATCAGTCACACCTCTGTAGCATGTGTTCACATAAGGAAACAAGGAACAAATGCTTAAATAAGCCACGAGGGTGCTCTGTAATATTGTTTAATTTTTAAATTCGCACATGAAACTGCACATGTGATGTATCATGTAAGATTTTGCTCCTTGTCTTTATTGTGAAAAGTCTGACAAGTCAAGCTAAACGTGTGTATGCCCTCAGACATTTATTATTTCCCTATAGAGAAAACACCCCGAATCATCTCTTCCAGCATCATTACCCAATCAGCTGGCTGTGAAACAACACACCAACCTTTCTTGCCCCAGCCAATCTATAACTTAGTGACCATTCTTAAATCCTAAGAACGCCGGACCTAAGAGCTGGATGTCACCTTCTGCGTTGGCTAGTTTTGTGTCAACCTGGCATAAGTTAGAGTCATCTGAGAGGGAGGGACCCTAAACTGAGGTAATGCCTCCATAAGATCAGGCGACAGGCAAGCCTGTAGGGCATTTTCTTAATTAGTGATTGATGGGGGAGGGTCCAGCCCATTGTGAGTGGTGCCATCCCTGGGCTGGGGGTCCTGAGTTCTATAAGAAAGCAGGCTGAGCAAGATATGATGAGCAAGCCAGTAAGCAGTATTCCTCCCTGGCCTCTGCATCAGCTCCTACTTCCAGGTTCCTGTCCTGTTGACTTCTGTTATAAAAAATTAAAAATGCTACAGGACCCCCGGCAGCAGTAGGCAGCAGAGATGCTGTAGGTTCCCAAGCAGTGGTGGCAGGCCATGTGGCTGGCGGCAGGCAGCAGGCCCTGAGAGCAGCCAGTCCCAGGCAGAGATGGCTGCCAGTCCCTGAGCGGTGGCTGGTCCCAGGCAGGGAGACACGTGGCGGGCGGGCAGGAGTCAGAGATATGGATAGGCACGCCATGTAGAGTAAAGTTAAACGTTTATTAGGGTTATGGAGGGGGAAGGGGAGAAGAAGAGAGACAGAGAGAGAGAAGGAGAAAGAGAGGAGATACAGAAGAGACAGACAGAAGTGGGGAGCAGGGGGAAGAAGGGGGGAGAGAGAGACAGAACCTGCCTCTCCCTAGAGGAAGACAGGAAAGAGAGAGCTCTCAGGCAGGAAGCTGAAGATCAGCCTGCCTCAGCAGATGGGGGAGGGACTGGGCGTGGCTTTTCTCTTAAAGCACCAGAACCACAACAACTTCCTTCAATGATAAACAGTGGCATGGATGTGTAAACCAAATAAAACCTTTCCTCAAGTTGCTTTGGCCATGGTGTTTCATCACAGCAATAGAAACCCTGACTAGGATACCTTGATTGATGGACACCAAGCCCCAGGAAGACCAGTATGTCCATATGCCCCCAGCTAGAGAGGGAAACCACATCTGACCCTCAGCACGAGGCTCCTTCCCTGCATTAATTTGCGGGCATTTTCCTCCAGATCCCAAATGAGGGGACAAGGCAGAGAGCCGTCCAGGCGGGCATTTCATGAAACAGCCATGTTCAGTGAACAGGGAGACTACATCGGCTCGAGGGATGAAAGCAATATGAAAAGGGAAGTGCTTCTCTATCCCGTGGGCCTCAAATTCCCCACCTTCTTTTCCCAGTTCCCTTTACTCACAGCAAGCTCTGATTGAACATTCAAGCTGCGAGTTACTATGCAATGGTCATCTTCATCATCCACGAGGCCTGGCAGGGCTGTGGATTCTTCTGCATGCTCTATATTCAATAAGAAAGAGGACATTTAAAAGATAACCTTCCGTAGACCAAGCTGGCACTCTGCCCTTACTCGCCAGGCAAGCGTGGCTCTGGTATATTGCCACCTGGTGGTAAAAGCTGGTAATGAAGTTGTGCCTCGAAATCTCAAATCCAAAGCTAAAGCCCTTGAAATGGAGATTCAAGAGAAGAGGCTTTGTGCCAGTAGGCAGGGCCCTGCGGAGTCCCACCTCCCGCCACCCCCAGCATCCCTTCTTGGTCATTTCCAGCTGTGTCCCCAAAGAAGACAATGACAGATGGAGTAGGAGCTTCGAGGCTGTGCTGGGCTCTTCTGCCAGGTGACCTCAGGGTGTGAGGACCTCTTCCAAGGCAGCCTCAGGCTTCCTCAGGGAAAGAGTCAGAATTCTCTTGGCATACCTGCTTCTTCTTTGGGGCTACTAGAAATCTCACCATCTTCTTTTTCAAGGCCAGGGGAGACTTGTATCAAAACAGGAGTCTGAAATGAAAGCCAAGGCCACGTAACTTTTCAAAGCAGTTATCTTAGAATAAAAATTTTTAAAGCTTAGCCCCCAGCCTGTTGATAAATTAAGGAGCCGAGTATCTGCCATCTTCTTTTGTACATTGCTCTTTCTGGCTCAGTGTCGCCCACATCCACCCATCCCTCAACCACTGCCTTCTAGGACCAGCTCTGGCTCTCTCATGGTCTAACACAACAGTCATCTGCCACAGCTTGAATGCACTCTTCAAATTTTGGGTGTCAGAAACTCTCTCCCCAGTGCAGAGGGCGTGACCTTTAGGAACAGGGCTGGGCACGTAGGCAGAGCTTCAAGACCTCTGCCTCCTGGGCTGTAAGACCTCCCTCTGTTCTTCTGGCTCAAGTTGTCCTAAGCTCTGGGGTGACTTTTAATCCATGCTTCCCTCAGAGACAGGGCTCTCTCCCCCCTGAGAGTCTGCAGTGAACACCCAATCACGTGGTTTTCCCAGCCTCCATTTCCTCACCGGGACTGCCTACTTCGGGAACTGTGACTCTGTCCCATGCAGACTCCAGTTCTCCACAGCAAAACCATCTTATTCACACTGGGGAATAGGGAGATGTGTGTGGTTTTGATGGCCCTCACTAGCAAAGGCGAACTTAGAACAGCAGCCGAATTTGTGGTGGCTTTTCCCCAAGGGGCTATTGTCTCCCACCTCATCCCCTTCTGGAGAACTTTGGAAACTATACCTGCAGAGCACTCTACACTGTAATAAGATGCTCTGACATATAACTCGAAGCAAGAGGAAGCCGGCCAAGATTCTCTCGCACACTTTGTTTTCCCGTCCTCTG
The DNA here is from genome assembly GCA_028555095.1 of Dicrostonyx torquatus. NCBI lineage: Eukaryota > Metazoa > Chordata > Mammalia > Rodentia > Cricetidae > Dicrostonyx > Dicrostonyx torquatus. The sequence continues at coordinate 17,574,824 of JAQHUG010000008.1, read as the reverse complement.
GCCTTCCCATCAAGTCCCTTTCTGTCTGTCCTTTGGTCACAAGTTTCTTCGCCTTGCCCACTTCCGAGATGGACAAACACCCTTACGTGTGCGTAGGAAGAAGTGAGGTCAAGATGGAGACCACAGAATCCCAGGGAAGGTGCAGGGCATTTCTATCAGAAAAGGCCAGTAGAGAGTGGGGAAAACCCCTGCTGAATTCCCCCACGGCCAGGAGGAAGGGTCAAGCAGCCTGGCAGATCTCCTCGGGAGTGTGGCAAGGACGTGAGAACACCTCAGACAAGCTGCACCCTGTCCACAGGAGATGCAACAATGCATTTGAAGGCAGCAAGAACTCTTGTGTCCTACATATTTAAGACAATGCCACAAGAAGAAGAGTTGGGATTAGAACCCGGAACTCTCAAGTCTTCTTCTTGACCAAACAATACATCTAAGCCCAACACGGAGACTAAAGAGATGTAAAAACAGATTTTCAAATAATCAAAGGGAACAAGGCTGGACATGGTAGCACAGGCCTTTAATCCCAGCACTTGGGAGGTAGAGAGGCAAGTAGATCTCCATGAGTTCAAGGCCAGCCTGATCTACACGGTGAGTTCCAGGGTAGCTAGGGCAACATAGAGAAACTCTTTTTCAAAAAAAAAAAAAAAAAACCAGTGAATGAGAGAGAGATAGAGAGCTGCCACCTGTTTGTTGTCCCCTCCCAGAGCTCGAAGTGAAGCCTGTGATATGTCAAGTTGCCTGTCGAAGTAGATTTTTATTGTCTTTGCTTCTTTCTTGCTGATAATAATTGGCTCCTTCAGGTAAACAATGAACATCTTCATCCTATCATTTTCTAACAAGAAAAGATGTGTTATATCAGGTGCATCAGTATGATGAAAGCTGTTATCAACTGCCTAGAACTTTCTGCAATGAGAAGATAAAGTCATATTAAATAGAAATGACTTCAAATTTTTATCTATATACACAAAACATGTGACTTTAAATGTCATTTTGAATGACACTATTCAATATTTTTATGAGAGAATTTCTGTTATATAACAGGTATTTTAGTTTAAAAAGTACTAAGCAAAATTCTCTCTCTGAAATCCCACATAATCTTTAAATTCTGTTTCCAATATTCCAATATCCATTTCAGTAGACATCTCCACAATCCTACCGGAAAATAAACAGTCAATTTTAAAACTGAAAATAACTTAAACCTAAAATTCAGTCTCAGGAAAAAAAAAAATGACAAGTCCAACCTAGGTAGAATTAGAGAACAGAAAGGTCATTAAAGGTCACAAAAGAGCAGGAAGCTCATGGAAGAGAAGGCAAGACCAAGAGCCTCCTGCCTAGCAGAGTCAAAAGAAAGGAGAGATTGACCAGCCTTCTCCTGGGCTATCAAGATGGCAGCCCACTTGAAACCACTGGCTAATACAGAGCACCATGACCTACTAGTACAGCACCTACATCAAAGTGAAAAGATTTAACAGATAAGGACATACAATAGAAAACAAAATACAATACACAACCATTTTATATTAATTACATGTTAATATCTTTCAAAGAGTCAGCTAAATTGCAAATTGAGACTAATCCACTCTCTGATTTAGTAAGTGGTCTGGTAGATAGGATTTGGCACTCTGATCTCCTCAGGCTGGGTTCAGTTCCCCCTCAGGGAAGCCTCTCTTCTGAGCCTGGAAAGATGGCTCAGAGGTGAAAAGCTCACTCTATCCTTCCAAAGGACCCAAGTTCAGTTCCCGGCACCCACATCAGGTGGCTCACAAACACCTTTAAAACCCCATCTCCAGGAGATCTGACACCCTCGTTTGGCCTCTGTGGGCACCCGTACACATGCATGTGTTACTGGATACAGACAGACATGAACATGTAAATAAAATAAGAAATCTTTAAAAAAATAAAGATTTTTAATTAACTAAATCTGTAACATCAACAGAAGCAGCGCTCGAAGTCCTGAGGGAAGACGTTTACAGCATCATCTTACCTGCTATGCTAAACCTGAGCACCGCTTCCTTCAGAAGGTGTACTGGCTCCCACAAAGCACTCTTGAGAAAAAGACGGAGTAAAAGTCGTGACTGCATAATAGTATTTATACAAAGAATTCCTCACCGCTTAGGGCTACTGGGGAATGAATGAGTCCCTTACCTCTGCATTATCTATGTAAAAAGTCACACTCCGGCTTCCTAGATTGAAATCAATCCAAAATTCCTCTAGTTTCTCATCTGCTGGTTTTCTCAACTGTGGGAAAGTTTCAGCAGAAGTTACACAGGAATCTCATGTCAGAGGGTGCAATTTAACTTACAAACATCCTGGAGCAGAATTACCGCAGTCCCTATTATCAGAGCCCTCTGCGAATCAGAAAGAGGGCCTGTCTCATACTCCATTTCTGGGAAGATCTATTGTCCTCAATATTTCACAGATACTTAAATGCGTCACTTAGCTCTACCCACACTATTTTTTTCTTGGTGAATTCATAGGGGTACGGGGAAACCTGTTTTGTGCTAAAACAGTATTAAACCACACTGAAGAGAGATGGAAACTTCTAGCCAAAAGAGACACTGTGAGCAAAAGACTGGCAGTTTGGTGTCCCGCTGACCATCAGTTAGAGACCAGCTAACACTCGCGCCCAAATTACTTTTGTTTTTATCATCACAAAATAAATACATAGAATAAAAATCGAGGATTCAAGCAATGTGGTGTTCTAGAACCACAGGCATCTGTCCAGAGGCTCCACGAGCAAGGCCTCTAATCCTCCCCCAGATACTTTCTAGACAAATGGCAGGGAGTGCCGGCTGAGCACCGCTCATCTGAAATACCTAGGCCAGAGCAGCTCCGCTTTTACAATGTTTGCAGGTACATAGTGAGTTACCTCGGGGAGCGGACTCGTTCATACAGCAAACGACAGACACTCACCTCCTGAAGGGGATTTTATGCACTAGCCTAAGTATACTTGCGTTTTACCTGTGCCTTGCATGAAGACAGGTGTGGGGTGGTTTAAGTTTCTTTCACATCATTTTGTGTGTTTGCATGTGCATGAGAGCATGTCGTGGCATATATGTGGAGGTCAGAGGACAACTCGCAGGAGCCGGTTTGCTCCTACCATGCATAATTCAGGGACTGAACTCGGGTCTTGGGCTTGACACAAGTTCCTTTATCCAATGAGCCATCTCCATGGCCTTTGGACTTTTCCCATTGTGTGCATATGTGTTTATGTGGGTGGGGGTGGTGGATATGCATGTGTGTAGATATGCAAGTGTGTAGAAGCCAAATGACAGCCTTGGGTGTTAAGCCTCAAGTATCATCCACTAAAATGAAACAAGGGTCTGATATTCCTAGACACTGGGCTCTGAAATCCTTCCTCCTGGTGTAAACTCAAACCCCTTAAGCTTTCTGAAAAACGAATCCTGGTTATAACACGGTCAGATCAGTTTCAAGGTAAGACCACTAAGAGAAATTAGCATCCCCTTTTAAAAGCCCCTATATGCCCAGTACCTGAGGAATGACACCCAGGGTTATTCTGGCCTCTACATGTATTCACATGTACACATGAACATACATGCATATGTATGTTGAGTATACACACGCAGACACACACCACTCACACACACATAAATGGCCCTTTAAAGTACTGGTAACAGGTCTGACCTAACCATGAAAATCTAATAGTGTTTTATTCACACTTCCCTTAAGACTCTGTAGAGAAAGAGAAGAGGTAGACAGACAGACAGACAGGCCTACCTCCTGATCATCAGCAAAAGCAGCCAAGCATGGGAATGAGTAGACCCTGCAAAATGCCTCACAATTAAAACTCAAAATGACCTGCAGATGTCTTATAATAAGATTTCTCAACTATGAAGTATCTTCTACACAGGACACAAGAGGGCTGCAACTTTGCAAGCAGAGATCCACTCTGAGGAGATTTCACATCTCCAGCAGGCGGTTTATAAGTTAGGGTTATGAACTAGATGGAGGTGGTGCACACCTTTAATCCCAGCACTCAGGAGGCAGAGGCAGGCAGATCTCTGTGAGTTCGAGGCCAGCCTGGTCTACAAGAGCTAGTTCCAGGACAGGCTCCAAAGCTACACTGAGAAACCCTGTCTCGAAAAACAAAAACAAAAAATGTCAGGGTTATTAGCATTCATTTCAGAAAAACTTACTTGGTCCAAATCCTAAAGAACAGAGTAAACTTAGCAAATATTGTCTGTGCCTATGATATGCCTATCCTCAAACATCTTTAGTCTTTTCAAAATTATTCTTCAAGAAATCCAGGAACTCTTAGGATTGGAGAGATGGCTCAATGGTTGAGAGCACTTGCTGCTCTTACAGAGGACCTGGGCTCAGTTCCCAACACCCACATTGTGGCTCACAACTGTCTATAACTCCAATTCCAGGAGATTTGATGCCCTCCAGGCACATATCTCCTATATGTACACAGAGGTAAAACACTCATACACATAAAATAAACAAATTGAAACAAAGACTAACCAAACCCCACTCACTTCAGCCTTCTGTGTGCTAGGATTATAGTGTAAACCACTACACCAGGCTCTTCCTAAATTTCTAACCAATTAACCACTTAGTTCTATCAGTAAAATGTTGATCCTACATTCTCTTAAAATTAAAAAAAAATCCCAGATATTCTTTTTTAAAAATCAGTATCGGATTGCAGCTAGTCAATAAAATAATCTCAAATATACATGTTACCTTCTCTCATCACCGTGTCGGCTGTTCAGGAAATTGAGAAACTGGCGACAGTCCTAAAATAAGCAATGCAAGTCTTTAATTCAAAAGCACACTAGCTTGAACCCTTTCCTAAGCAACCCTAAATCTTCACAAAGATTCACTTATGTGAGCAAGGCTTTGTGCTCAAGGAGACGGATGTAGCCGTGCTTCCTTGCACCCCAGCATTGTCTACTCAGATGAAGAATACCCACGGCCCAAAAATCAAGTACATGATAGATTCGCTTGGGGAAAAAAAATGGGCAAGGAAAATAGATCTCCCTGTTGAATTAAGAGTCCAGTATTTGACTAACCGATCTAGCACGTTTTCCTAATACCTGCCTAGCATAAGCCATAGAACCTATTAACTTTAGGTTAATTCATGAGGACATAGTTCCCATGCCTCTCCTTTGTAGGTCATCTATGCCATATACTCGAGGAACAAGAACTACCTCTAGGATTCTCCTAAGCAACAGTCACCAAGGCACTGAATACATTGCCCTGACATTCTAAGGACAACAAGACACGGGTCCAGATTTATCTTCATTTTTGTTTTCAGAGACTGGCTGTTGTAGTGGACTGTTTCTCACACTTCAGAGCTATATTGGGCCCTAAATAGACATGGGCAGCATAAGGCTTTCTTCTAAAATCAGTTCTACAGAAAAGCTGATGGGCTGGAAGGTAGTTGGAGAGACAATTTTGAAAACAAGGCAATTACTCTATTTTCACCATTTGCAGAAGCAGATAAGGTAGCATCTGGTTGCCCACATTATCCCTGGCGCTCTCGATTTCTCTCCGTGAATTCTGCTTGCACTAGCTAGTTTTATATTAAGTTGATACAAGCTGAAGTCATCTTAGACAAGGGACCCTCAGTTGAGAAATTGCTTCCATAAGACCCATCAAATTTTGTCTCCTGGCTAAGTTTCCTCTAAAGAAATTCTATATTTATCTTCTCACATGAATTCCAAATATTTTAGAGGCAAACTTGTAGGGCATTTTCTTATTAAGTGATTGATGGAAGGACCCAGGCCACTTTGGGTGGTACCACCTCTGGGAGAGTGGCACCAGGTGCTATAAAAAGGTTAACTGAGCAAGCCTTGAGGAGCAAGTCAGTAAGCAGCATCCTTCCATGGCCTCTGCATCAGCTTCTGCCTTCAGATTCCTGCCTAGTTTGAATTTCTGGGCTCCCCTCAATGGGCTGTGATTCAAGGCATATAAGACAAATAAACCATTTCTTTCTTGTCCAAGTTGCTTTGCTTTTGGTCACAGTGTCCATCACAGCAACAGTAACAGTAAGAAACTCCTAATTTTAAGGTGGAATTTATTCCCATTTCGCAGATCGCTAGTCCATGACCTTGTCTATGTCTATGCAAATATCACCTAAGTCAGGCAGGTGGAACTCTAATTTGAGGTAGAATTCAAACTCAAGTTAGCCAAAAGAGACTGGAATCATGACCTTTACATTTAGAACATACCACATCTGGCTAAATATCTTCTGTGCATACTGCCAGTCTTAGACTCTAAGATACACAATACAAAGGTTCAAATTTAGTACAGTGTGAATCATGGAATAATCCTGATTACACAGGGGTTTTGATTAGAAGGCTTCATTAAAATGAACACTTGAGATGAATTTTACTTTTTGCTGAGACTCTAACCCTAATTTAAAGATATCTTGCAAAGAATAAAGAAAATACCTCAGCAATTGTAGGAGAAGACAGATACACAACAAAGTTAAAAGCTATTTTGTGCTCCTTTAGGAACAATTAAGCTGACTTCACAAGACAAACACACACACAGCAACCCCCACAAATCTCCGTGCCTCCAAACTGCAGCGGCTGGATGACATCCAGCATAACCACTCTATGATCCCCACCACAAACGCCGGTGCCAGCCACCTGCTGCAATCAGAGCTTCTCTATTCAAGGTCCCAAATCTTGGCTCTTTCTTCTCCAATTGTATCCCTACTCTTCAAGGGCCACTCGAGATCTCCACCTGCTCCTAATTGTTTTCCTTGCCTGGACCCATTAAGTACAGTTAGTTTGTTTCCTTGATCTGTTTCTTCTAAGGAAGGGCATCTTCTCATGTGGTCCCCAAGTATTTGTTTATGCCACCTTCAAATTGTTTCTCTGATATGAGGGAACAGAAAGTTAAGGATTGCAATCTGATCATACTTTAAACAGTGAGGGACTGGGAAGGCCACTCAGCAGTTAAGAACATTATTGCTTTCGCAGATCATCCTACTGTGGTCCCCAGTGCCTCTGGCAGGTGGCTCACAACTGCCTCTAACTCCAGATGCAGGTGGTCCAGCACCACCTTCTGGCTTCCAACAACGCTTGACCTCACACACATATTCCTTCACATATAAATGCACAAAATGAATTTCTTCTCATCCTTAAGAAAATTAAACCTTCCCCTAAGTGTAAAACTCAGGAAAGTTCTGAGAGGATCCTCACTACATACAGAGACTCTTAGGACCAGAATTCTCACCGTCTCAAATTCCAGGTTCTTAATTTCTTTGAAAGCTTCAGCCAGGACTGCATCATCAAACCACTGAAGAACAAGCTCATTCCTCTGTGTCCCGATGGTCATTCTACACAATGCCTCAGATAGAGCAACCTGCTGGTTATAATCTAGAGAGTCAAAACACAGTAGACATAGGTAAATTCTGAGCACGAAGTGGCAAAAAATAAGTCACTTGGTCTAATGCTAAGGCATTCAGTGAAGTGCAACGAAATGCATTCAGAGTCATTATGACAATCCAAAGTATATTCAAGGATGGCTGGGGGAAATATGAATAGGTTTCATATGGAGAACATCTTTAAAATACCATTTCTAAGCGCTGGGAATATTGTTCAGTGGTAGAATGGTTGCTTGTATAGTATGCACAATGTGCTGAGCTCAATCCCTAATAATGTGAATATATACATTTATGTGTGTGTGTTTTATATTTAAGGCATGTTAAAATATCAAGTCAGATCAAATAGCCTTAAAATAGTTCTATAGCAAAAATAATCTCATTAAAGTTACAATATTCTACTGCAGTTAGACAAATGGCAAATAATTTTTTTTTAAGGCTCAGGATTTGAACTCACTATGCAGTCAAGGGTAACCATGAACTCCTGATTACCCCCCCCACTTCCCAGACACTGTGAGTATAGACATGCCACCACACCTGGCTTATGGGGAGTTAGGGCTCAAACCCAGAGCTTTGTGTATGTAGGCAAGCACTCTAGCAGCTAAGCTGCGGCCATAGCCCAGTCCTCGAATGACGTAAAGGTGAAAAGAGGGATGTAATCGGACGGAGACATACTGTCTTTAAATCTATAAAACAATCATGTAACTCTTATGCACACAAAAATTATGTTTGCGAATAAAAAAAACCTCTGAGTCAAAGGAAGAGGGGACATGGGCATAGAGGGCTTTCTCTGGGACTCTGATGGTTTTTACTTTAAAGAATTTTCACTGAAGCCCTTGTAGTGAGATGTTAAAATGTGACAGAACTGGCGAGGAGGTGTCCATTAGTTATTATGATTTTCCAGCAGGCCAGAATCGCTCAGAAGTAAAAGCAAAATTTTAATCTCATACCTTCAAATGGAATTTAATCCTCATACATCTTCTAGTGATCAATATTCTAGGCATTTAAAATCTTAAACACTTCTTACCTCCCACGGTCAAGATTGTCCTTGCCAATTCTTTCCTGAAACATTTATATAAACTAATTTTACTGAGATGAACATCAAGAGGTAACACCTTACCTAAACTAAAACCAAGATATATATCAGTATCAGAATCAGTATCAGAATTTCCACAGTGTGCATATAATACCTTTCAGTGGGAATTTTCTTCAAGTTCATATATTGATGACAAATATGCACATTTAAGGTTTTTTTAAATGAGTTTCCTGAAACTCACCATATCTAGCTAGGGTCCCACAGCTAGTGATTCAACCTAGTCTGGCCATCCTTCCCGAGTTTGAACAGCAGTCAAACTATAGGCTTCTATGGGGTCCGACACTCCCAGCCGTGCATAGTCCCACCCCTTCTAACATGCAGCCAACTCTGAGCTCCCGCTAGGCTCTGCCTTACCTGCATCCACCATGCAGGACCCTTTGCACTGTCTCTGCCACCCTACTCTCTACTCAAACCTCCCATGTCCTCTTCCAGGTTCTAGCTTGGTGAGTACCCCAACCTCCTTATCCATCCCTTTTCCACAATGTACCAGAGTTAGCCTGGGTCCCACAACCCACTAGCCTAGGGACCTTGCCTGCCTTCCTTACAAAAGAGCGACAGGCTTGGATTGGTAGCCTAGCTATGAATCTATCAGACCTCAGAGCTTTCCAATGTCATATGTAACTTTTCCACTCAGACATCTACTCCATTCCTCTCTGGGCTTGGAACAGGAAGCCCAGGCTGTATACCAGCCTAGTTCCCTCTACCCACCTGACCTCTTCCCACACAAGCCACTTGCAGCCTCTAGACCCACCTCCACCCTCACCCCCACATCTTCACCTCCAATCAGCCCCATCCATAGTAAGCTCAGAACTAACAAAGGATTAGCACATGCCCAGATCTCATCACTGGAATACCAGCGACATGAAAGATCAAACCAACATCTTCTCTCCAGAGCCCACCAGTCCTATAGAAATGTTTGCAAGGAGAACTGCCTAGATAGAATCCAGGTCAGGAGTTTAAAGAAGAAACAAAGAGACAGATCCATAAAATCCAAGAGGAAGAACTTAAGGATGAGAAATGCCTGAGTGAAGCCCAAGACAACACAATAAAAGGCCAACGGAAATGAGCAAGACTTGAGATAGAACTCAGTCAGGAGATAGAAATACTGAAGTGGACTCAAGCTGAAATGAA
>JAQHUG010000008.1:17533487-17564686 GCA_028555095.1 Dicrostonyx torquatus | reverse complement strand
CCATCCATCTGCTGCCTACAAGAAACACATCTTAGTTTTAAAAATAGACACCACCTTACAGTAAAAAGATGGACAAGAGAACTCTAATCAAATAGACCCAGGAAGCAAGCAGGCATTGCTATCCTAACATCTGACAAAATAGACTTCAAACTAAAACTAATCAGAAGAGATAAAGAAGGGACACTTCATTCTAACCAAGAGGACAGGTAACCAAGCAGGCATTACTATTTGAAACATATATGCATCAAACTCAGAGGCACCCAATTTCATTATAAAATCTACTACTGAAAGTAAAGACATGGATTAGCATCAATTGATTAATAATAGGTGATCCAATAGATGGGTCATTTGAAAACTAGAAAAACTTTAGAATTGACACTACATATCAAATGGATTTAATAGTTATCTCAGTTATCTGTAGAATAGTCTATTCAAACAATACACACACATTCTACTCAGCATAACATGACACTTTCCTAAAATAGATCACATCCTGGAACACAAACAAATCCTTTTAATTTACTTATTTATTTTTTGATTTTTTTTGAGACAGGGTTTCTCTTGTAGTTTTGGAACCTGTCCTGGAACTTGCTCTGTAGACCAAGCTGCCTCAAACTCACAGCAATCTACCTGCCTCTGCCTCCCAAGTACTAGGATTAAAGGCTCAAAACAAATCTTTACAAATTCAAAACAATTGAATTCACTCTCTGTATCCTGTCTCAACACCATACAATAAAAATTAAAATTGATAGAAAAAAATTTGCTAGTAAATGCACAAACTTATGGAGATCTGTCAACTTATTACTAAACAATGAATAGGTGAAAGAAGAAATCAAGAAGAAAATAACTTCCTGGAACTAAATGAAAACACAACACAGCGAAACCTCTGGAACACCTTGAAAGCTGTCCTATGAGGAAACATTATATCTCTAAGTGCCTACATTAAAATATCAGGAAAAAAACCACACAAATAAATGACTTAATTAATCAACTTGAAAAGTGTGGGGGGGGAACAAACCAAATCTAAACTCAGTCTACAGTAATAATAAAGATCAGAGCAGAAATCAATAAAATAGAAACAAAGAAAATAATACAAAAATAATCAACATATGTAAGAGCTGGTTCTTGGAGAAGATAAACAAGATTAGCAGACCTTTGGCCCAACTACCAAAAGAGAACTTGATTAACAGAATCAAAAATGAACAGAGAAACATTACAACAGACAGCAAAGAAATTTATAATATTGTAGGGAAATATTTTTAAAAATTTGCTTTGTTAAACTGAAAATTTTTAAAAGAAACAAATGGTTTTTTTAGATTCAACCAAACCATCAATATTAAACCAAGAAGAAATCAATAATCTAAGCAGATCCATAACCTATGAGGAGTATGAAACAGCAATAAAAAGCCTTCCAGAAAAAAAGCTACAGAGCTACATGGATTCATGGCAGAATTCTAAAGACATTCAAAGAAGATCTATAACCAGTCCTTTCTTAGCTATTTAAGACAACTGAAACAGAAGGAGAACATAGACTCCTACAAAGTCAGTATCTCTCTAATACCAAAATAAAGTAGACACACACAAGGAAAACTATAGTTCAACATTCCTGTTGAACAGATATTTAAAAATAACCAATAAAATATTTGCAAGTATACAAACATATCAAAAAGAGTATACACGGTGAACAAGTTCTATCATTGAAATGCACGGATGGTTCAACATACACAAGTCAATAAATGTAATAAACAAATGAAGTCAGAGACAAAAATCACATGATTATATCAATAGATAACACAAAAAGCCTTTGACAAAATTCAACACGCCTTCGTGATGAAAGTCCTAGAGAACATAGGGCTAGAAGAAACATACCTCAACATAATAAAGGCTATATACGAGAAACCCACAGCCAGCATTATCCTAAATGAAGAAAAGGTTGAAACAATCCAACCGAAGACTTTCAAAGAAGACAGGGATGCCCACTATCCCCACTCCTTTTCAACACTCTAGTCAAAGTGCTAGTTAGAGCAACAAGGCAAGAGAAGGAAATTGAAGGGATACAAATAGGAAAAGAAGTCAAACTATCCCTATCTGCAGATGGCAATGAGGGGTTCCAAATGTTCTAGAGATGACAAGCAAATTCTGCAATATAGCAGACTACAGGATCAATTTACACAAATCAATAGCTTTTCTATATGCCAACAATAAACATACAGGAAGGAGATCATGAGCACACTCCCGTTTACAATAGCCTCAAAGAAAATATCTAGAAATAAACTGAGCCAAGGAAGTGTGAAGGACCTCTCCAATGAAACTGTAGACCTCTGAGGAAGGAAATAAAGAGACTAGAAAATGGGAGGGCAACCCATGCTCAAGGATTGGTGGAAATAACATTGTGGAAATGACCATTCTACCAAGAGCTATTTACATATCCAATGCAATCCCAATCAAAATCCTTATTTCATTCGTCACAGAAATAAGAAAAAAACAACTATTTTAAAATGAAACCATGAAAGATCCCAGGTAGCCAAAACAATCCCAAGTACAAAGAACACAGCCGGAAGGATTACAATTTCAGATCTTAAGCTATATTACAGAGATAAAGCAATAAAAGCAACATGGTGTTAGCACAGAAAGAGCCACATAGACCAATGGAACAAAATAGAAGCCCCAACACTAGTAACTCACCTGTCGCTTTAGACAATACTTAACAAAGACGCCAAAAAACATAAGTTGGAAAAAAAATAAATCATCTTCAATGAATGGTGCTGGGAAAACTGGATGTCCATATGAAGAAGAATAAAATTATCCCCATATCTATCATCTTGCACAAAAACTAACTCCAAAGGGGTCAAAGACCTAAATGTGAAACACTGAGCCTGCTAAAAGGAAACGTAGGTAGAACCCTCCATGATACAGGTGTGGGAGTCCTGTTCAGGAAGTCCTTTCCCTCTGTGCAAGAGGTAGGACCAACAATGGACAAGTGGGGCTTCATGAAACTGAGAGGCTTCTGCACAGCTGATAAAACAGTCAACCAGGCTAAAAAAAAAGTCCACAGAATAGAGGTTAAAATCCAGAATACACAAAGAACAACCAAAAAACAAAAAAGTATAAGTAAATAAATGGATAACCCATTCAAAAAACAAGACCTGAGTTCTAAAAGAAGAAAAGAATAACTAAGAAATACCTCAAAACATGTTCATCATCTATAACAACTAGGAAAATGCAAATCAAAATGATTTTAAGATTTCATCTTACATTAGTCTGCATGCTAACGGTCAATAGCAAAGCTGACAACAAATGGTGGAGGGGATGTGGTAAACACTGAACTCTCATTGTTGTGGGCAGGCTTGCAAACTCATGCAGCCAATATGGAAATCAGTGTGGAGAAACCTAAAAGCTAAGACTATATCTACCATATAACCCAGCTATACCACTCTTTGGCATAGGCTTAAAGGAGTCAATATTGTACTTCACTGACATTTGGTCAGCCATGTTCATAGCTGCTCTATTCACAATAGCTAGGCAATGGAAACAACCTAAATGCCCCACAACCAAAGAAAGATAAGTGTGGTATGTATACAATATGGAATACTATTCAACAGTAAGTAAAAATGAAATCATGAACTTTGCAGGAAAATCAGTGGAATTATAAGAGATCATACGCGGTAACCCAGAAAGACAAACACTCAATGACCTCTCCTATTGGAAGCTCCTTGTTTCTCACACTGCCTGTAGTAACTAAAGAAACCAGGAAGTAAAATGGAACCACTACTAGGGTAAGGGAGTTGTGGAGCAAGAGAGGGATTAGCGGAGCACAAGGGATCTGATAGAGGAAATACGGTAAGGGGAATAGGAAAGGGGAAGAGGGAATACAGGCGAAGGGAGGAGGAGAAAGGGGAAGAGTGGTCTAATAGAGGAAAGAGGGCTCCTTAGGGAAGGGAACAAAATACAGGAGAAGAGGGGAGGGGGTAAAATGACAATATGGTTCCTGAAAAAGCTATAAAGAATTATTCTATTAACTATTAACCCAAAAACCTTGTAATACCAGGTCTGGGGAGGAGGAGAGTTTCTGGGCTCAGCCGGCCAGCCTAGCTTATTTAAGAAATACCAGGGTCAGTGAGCTCCACACACATGTATATACCTACACACACACACACACACACACACACAACACACACACACAACACACACACACCTTGACATCCTACCCTAAGTCAACAATGGAGTTCACAGTTACCTAACCAGATGAGGCGTTTTGACCCACAGATTCATTGCCAAAGGCAAAACAACAACAAACAAAAAAGAAAAGCTACACTGTTAAGAGCAGAGCCTGGCAAAGTCTGTCCTTTGGTCTTCAGTCCCTTCCAGCCCAATAATTGATGACCTTACAAGGCACACGCAGAAGGAAGGAATGGTGTAGGTGGGCGTGCAGAGGATAAAGAATATTACAGAGATTTGGGGCTTACACCACCACCTGAGTATGAGGTCACTTACATAAGACTGTGCGTGCCTTCTGCTGAAGAGAGCTTTCTTCTCTCTTCCCGGGGTGCTGCGTCCAAAATGCAGTTCAGAGTACTCAGTGCCTGTTCAGAAGGACGATTCACACATGGCAAAGAAACAAAATGAAAAGTAGTGTGTGCCTTCTCTGAGTTTCCCAGGGCAACTGTTAACTCACCTCCTGATGAATGGAGAGCTCCATAGTGCCATCTGCCACCAGCCGGCCTAAACTAAGTAGGAAGGAATCCAGCATCTGGATTGTCCCTGAAAGCACAATTGTCAAAGCATCAAATGGATGCTGGAAAGAGTCGGAGCCGACTCCTATGCAGCAGGAAGAAGTACTAGCTGGGAGCAGTATCCTAATTAGTCTTATTAAATAAAAACCCAGAGTCAGATATTAGGGTGGGAAAGCTGTCAGATCAGAGCAGCAGAGTAGCCAGCCTCTAGAGTTCTTAAATAGGCAAGATCCTGGCTCTGTGAATCCTCAAACTGAATGCAATGCACTCCTGTCTCCTCCCACCTTATTATATTCCTCTCTCCACCCAGTCTATCTCTTCCTGTTTCCATCTCCTTAGTGCTGGGATTAAAGGTGTGTGCCTCCACAGCTAACTAGTGGTTTAGCACTCTGACCTTCAGGTAAGCTTTATTTGTTAGAATACAAAGTATCACTACAAGAAAGTGACAGGGTATGGTCCTGTGATGTTGGAGGGCTTGGATGACAGAGGGATAGCAGAACTGAGAAGTAACTTCTGAGAAGTGTTCCAAGTCACTTTGTTAAAAAGCAGGAAACATTTGCCTCATTGTCTTGGGCTTGACAACACAAACTATAAAAAAAATACAGAAAACATGCATGAGAAAGCTCCAGGCTAAAATAAAAAGAAGACGTAAGCGAAAACAAAAACAAAAACATAAAACTTCAAGTCACAGTAGATATTTAAGTCTGAGGGGTTTATTTAATACAGGAGAATCATTGGAAAGATGTGGGACAGCTGAGAAGGTGAACCGGGAGCAGTGAAGTGGCCCCCAGATTTACAGCAGCAGGAATCCACTGCCCACCATTGCCTAGGCTCCAGCACCAAGGGTCCTAAGAAAAGAGCAGTCAAGTCCAGCACTATGTTTGGACATAAGATGCTCCCAAAGGCTCGCATGTTGAAGGTTCCTACCTGGTAGTGGTGGTCCTATGACTGATCATGAGGGTGCCCACTCTATGGCTACTCTCACTAGTGAGTCCATAGCTCAGTGGGCTATTAGGGCAGCAGGGCGGGGAGATCTGGTTGAAAGAAACAGGCCACTGCTGGGTGTTTCTTCAAGGGTTTACATTGTCCCCAGCCTCCTGTTCTCTCTTTCCTGACCACGAGCCAAACTTCACTGTTCTTCCTTAGCATTGATTTTTCTCAGGTGTTTTATGATAGCTACAAAAAAAGAAAGAAAGAAAGAAAGAAAAGAAAGAAGGAAGGGAGGGAGGGGGAGAGAGGGGGGAGAGGGAGGAAAACTCACAACCATCTTAATAAAAGTTACATCCACAGCTGGGCCAGAACCACAGGAACAATGAAGATACTTCAGAAGATGGCACCCCAACAGGAGGAGGGAAAGAAGTGTCCTGGTTGTTCCCTCTGCCATAGTTTTCCAGTTCTAAATTCAGTGTCTACCAGTTAGCTAGAACACCCATAAAAAGCAGCACGTTGGGCCAAGGAATGGCGAGCAGACCTGAGAGCAGGGGCAGACCACCGCCATCCTTGACAGGCGGTGCCTCGAGAGAAAAATGTATGCTTACAGAATTGAGGTCTAGAGAGGAAGCAATGAAAAAAAAAAAAAGAAAACAATGCCTTCTGAGAAAAGCTTGGAGACTCTCTAAATCCACTGAGTGCCGGGGAGGAAGTGGCGTGAGTGGACAGTGTCAGAACCGAGAAATTTTGCAAATAGATAACATTATCAAAGAGCAAAATTCCCTGAAGATTGGATTTCAGCACTCGTGAGCCATGAGAAACAACAGCGTGTGTGCATACATACACACTCCTGCTCACACTTCAGTACCAAAAAGGAATGAAGCAGGGCTGTGATGGGGACAAAGGCAGAGCAATAATTCTATTGAACTAAAGGGATACAACCTCAAAAGTTCAAAAGTTCTGACCATGTCCCACCCACACCCTAACAAACTTCAAAATTATCTTATGGCAGCTGGAGACTGGGATGGTAGTCTTCATTGCTGGCCTCACTGGATTTAAAATCACTCACGTCTCTGTGACTGTTAGGTGTGTCTAGAAAATATTAACTGGGGTATTCTTTTCGGTGGGTGGCACCATTTCATGGGCTGGGTGGGGGCCAGCATGAATTAGAAAGCCAGATCTCCAGCACTCATCTCTGCTTCCTGGTCTACTGAGATGTGCGTGAGCAGCTGCCCTATCCTCCTTCCGCTCACTGCTTCCTACCACCACACATTCCCTGTCATGACGGACAGCACATCCCAAGTGTGCCCTTGCTTCCAGGTTATCATAATTCAAAATACCAAGCTACCCTTTAACTGGAACTGGATGGAACAAAACTTTGTCTTTTTGGTGTTTTACTTTGTGCACTCTAGAAAGACAAAGCTATCTCCACTGGCTACAAAGTAAGTCAACATCAGCCTCATGTTAAATCAATAGTAGCCAACCCTTGCTGGTTTGTGTCTTAGGTAACTGTCTGTTGCTATAACCAGATACCTGAAGCTGGGTCCACTTAACAAAAAAAAAGATGACTTAGCTCACAGTTCTGGGGGCTCAAAAGGATGGCAGCATAGTCTGTAACTTCTGGGGAGGAACCCATGGTGGATGAAATCAGAGTGGCAGGGACACAGCCAGTGCGGAAGGAGTCACGTGGGAAGCAGAGAGGACGAAAGCAAAAGGCAACAGGCCAACTCTTTCTAACAAGCAATTACAACTAAGTGGTTAGTTCCCATTCACATGCATTCTAGTCCAGTCCTACACCTAAAACCCCTTCACAGAGCTGTGCCACAGTGATCTAACTTCTTCCCATTAGGCTCGACAGGACCAGGTCTCTAGCTTATGAACCTAGGCAGAAACCAGATCCAAACCAGAGCTAAACTCCTTCTGCTTTGGAGACAGAGTGACCTTTCATCTCCTGAATAGAGGAAAGTCACGCAGCAGTGACAAGAGCCACTAAGCAAAATACATTGCAGAAAACTGAGACACGCTTTACAACAAAACACCTCCAGCATCGCAGGACTATGTCAAGTGGTTGACCAATCCAGATGTGTTTAAATTTCACCCTTGCTGTCACTCAAACCAACAGTGCTGAAATATTTCTTGATGAAAACCAGCCAATTAGTAACAGCTCATATACATACCCTTCCTGCTGTGCCTGGAAATGACCTGATAAAAGGAAAAGTACAGCTCATTATTTCAAAGCACGCACATTCCAACACAAATGCATCCATACTAACTGATGGAAACTGAACACAGAGACACAAGAAAACCATCTGCTAGAAGGCTGACAGAATCAGTTACCTCACTAAAATGAGCAAATTCCCAACATTCAAACAACATATCTGAATATATGAAATAAACGAATTCTCAGTTTCCTATGTCACTGGTTAAATATCTTAGTGTCTGTTACTCTTTCACACAATGACTTAGTCATAAAATGTGGCAGGTTTTGTTTTTAAAATCCACATCTTATAAAAAACCAACTTCTCAAAATGGAGCCTGTCCTGGAACTAGCTCTTGTAGACCAGGCTGGTCTAGAACTCACAGAGATCCGTCTGCCTCTGCCTCCCGAGTGCTGGGATTAAAGGCATGCGCCACCACCGCCCAGCTAAGATTTCTTTTTTAAATCCAAACTTAAAATAGAAGGAAGTTTTACAATCACTTTGATTCCTGCCCATCACTGTTGGCATCACCCCTCAAAGCGCTTCTCTCCTTACCAGTGCCGTGTCGAGGAAGTCTCCCAACGCCTTCATCAGCAGTGCATCTGAGGCCGTGTCTTTTGTCGTCAGAAATCCTGCTACCGTTTCAAACCAGGAAACCATGTGCACAGAAGAGAGGCTGATGGAACCACATGGTCCAAGTGAGTAGCACCTACTCCACAAGATTTACAAGATAATCTCCTGCTAGAGAAAAGGCAGCCTGAAAACCTTCTCTCTCACATAAGATAGGCTTCCCATCCACCAAGAGCAAGTCAGAAAGGATGCATGTGGTCCAGAATTACCATAAGGAAGGTCACACACAGCAGTAAGAAGGGGACACTTGACCAGGATTGGAGCCAAAACACCCACAAAAGAGGCTGCAAAGAGCTTAAGGTGAGGTGAACCTGTGCAGAACAGGGCAAATAGTGTGGCTTTGAGAAGTAGGCTATAGAAAGCAAACAATCAAAAAAGATGAGCTGGGTGTGGTGGAGCATGCCTTTAAGCCCAGGACTTGGGAAGATGAGGCAGGAAGACTTTTTTGAGTTCAAGACCAGCCTAAAATACAAGAAAATCCTCTAAAAAATATCAGATTAAGTAAAAGGATGAACTGTCTGGACATTGCAGCAGAAGCTATAGAAAATATATCTCAGGCCTTGTTATCTTTCTTCTTCCAAGAGCTTTTGGAATTCACACAGGAATATAAGTCCAATTTCAGGCTATGCTTCTGTGCTTAGTTGTTGGAAATAACTTTTGTGACATATGTACTCAGTAAAGTGTGGGTCATCTTTGGACTATTTTTGCTGAGACTGGCCATCCATAAAAATAGAAAAACAGATCTGGAGATGTAGCTGAGGGGTGGAGCACCTGCCTAACATGCAAAATCTTAGGTTCAATCTCTAGTAGAACACACATACACACACACGCAATCTCTCTCTCTCTCTCTCTCTCTCTCTCTCTCTCACACACACACACACACACACACACACAGAGAGAGAGAGAGAGAGAGAGAGAGAGAGAGAGAGAGAGAGAGAGAGAGACAGGGTAAGAAAACACATGCATAAATAATCAGCTGAACATAGCATTAGTGACATGAACCGTTGATGGATAACTCTTGAATGCAATTGGAAAGGGGTGGTACTGCATAGTTGATCAATACTTAAAAGTATTCCCTAAGCCCTTTTTGTGCCCAAAGGTATATCACTGACCAAACAATAACAATGGCTTAGGGATACCTGCCGAGTTCCTCTGGATCTTAGGGACAGAAATAGATATGGGCTTTCTGCAGGGAAATTCTTACTCTATGTAGAATTAATTCCTAAGTATACTGTGTGCTGAGCCTACAATTAGTTATACAGTAGAGAGTCAAGTATCCCTTTCTCCTTGACAATGTCTATCAGCTCTGGTTGGTCAAAACATACACAAAGTAATGTACCCTTCAGAAGGCATCTCAGATAGTTGTAACAATCTCATCGCCAAGGAGAGTTTGGATAAAACATGGGCACTTCCATTTCAAAGTCCAGTAGTTATTTGATATGACCCCATTTTTATGTATTGGGAAAACATTTGTGATAATTAACCTTCATTGCCAACTTGACTGGATTTAGAATCACCAGGGCAACACAGCTCTGGGTGTGCCTGTGAGGTTAATTCTTTCCAGAAGAATTAATCAGGGAGGAAAGATCAGCATGAACATGGATGGCACTGTCTTACAAGCTGGGGTCCTAGACTCAATAAAAGCAATAAGAACTGAGCACCAGCATCCGGTTTTATGGGCTTCCTGCTTAGATGCAAGGTGACCAGCTGCCACATGCTCCTCCAGCCATGACTCACATCATGATGGACTTTACCCTCGAACTATGAGCCAAAACAAAAACTTCCTGAATTTGCTTAAGGCATTTTGTCATGGAAATAAATGAAATATCTAGTGTCACCTTTAAGACCTAACTAGGAAAACCAGGTTGGAGCGTATTCCAATTCACAACTCCCTAGCAATCAGCTTAAGTTCCACAGTGCCTGTGGGACACTTCTGCTCTGTTTCCTTTGAGGTTCATCTCCTCTTTCTTGCCCCCTATGATCTGCATAAGTTAGGGCATCAGGAGTTAAGGAACATCAAACAAAATTAAATCATGCCTTTTGTTTTTACTGGTCCCGGATATTGGGTCTCACTCATGCTAGGCAAGTCTTCTGCCACTGAACTATATCCCTAGTTCTCTTTTATCTGTTATTTTCTTTTACTGTTGGAAAAAGCTAACATAGATTTATTAGGGAAAAAATGATAAAGAATTCCCAAGAGTGGGAAAAGCCCCAAGGGAGGAAAAGCTTTTATTTTTTATTTTGAAACAATGTCTAAGCACCTGACTGCTCTTGAACTCACTCTGCAGCCCAGACTAACTTTACAATCTTCTCACGTTAGAATCCCGAATAGTTGGGATTCCAGACCTGAGCCACCAGACCCAGTTAAAGCACAGTCTTTAATGTCCTCTGTAACATTTTAAAAGCTCAGCAGGCAAGCCGGACAGTGGTGGCACATGCCTTTAATCCCAACACCTGGGAGGCAGAGGCAGGTGGATCTCTGTGAGTTCAAGGCCAGACTGGTCTACAAGAGCTAGTTCCAGGACAGGCTCAAAGCTACAGCAAAACCTCGTCTCGAAAAACAAACAAAAACCTCAGCAGGCAAAAGTGTTTGCCTGATGACCTGAATTTCCTTACTAGAACCCTTGGAGAACTGACACTCAGACATTGTCCTCTGACCTACACACCTACACACGCACACACACACTCACACACACAACATACAATCACTGATGTTAAATAGATTTTAAAAACCCAGAAAAGAGTTTGGGAAAACCTACAGTTTACTCTTTCCCTGGAAGGGACAGCCCCAGAATGAGTGGCAGTTTATTTTAAAATGGTTCCTTCTTGGCCCAACCAGGTCTTAGTAAACTCTAAGAGCTAGACACCCCAGGAAGTAAGAGCAAGAGAGTGCTCCTGATGGCTTTTTCCTCCCTCCCACCTTCCCTCCCATAACCTGGGCAGCATAAACCTCACTATGCAGAGATGAGAGCCACAGTAAGATTTCCACATGGCTTTGCTTTTGGCTGCCATTAATATACAGACTCACCATCATTACCTGGCTAATTGAAAAAGGCGTAAAATGTCACTCGTGACGTGAATAAGCAAAAATATCTTTGTTCCATTTTTTTGTTTTCTTTGCTTTTTTAGATGGAGGATTTGGAAAGAATGAAGAGTGAGGTGTGTTGAGATCAATGGGAAGTTTTAGATGAGCTCTCTCTGTTTGATCATATTCAGGAAGTCTACTCAAATAGTTAGAGACTAGCTCCCTGCTCACCTCATCTTCCCTAAAGTCTCTAAAATGATCCCTAGCATGTCATTACCAGCTGAGCTTAGCACACCGCAAGCCAGCACTTGGGAGGCTGAGGCAGGAAGACCGCTGTAAGTTTGAGGCTAGCCTGGGGCTATAAGCAAGCATCTGTCTCATAAAAATATGTAGATCTAGAAAGATAGAGAGCTGTAGAGATGGCTCAGCAATTAGAAGAACAGTTACTCTTGCAGACGACTGGATTTTGTCTCCATCACCCATAACTGGCAGTTCAAAACCACTTATGAACTCTAGCTCCAGAGTTTTGGTACCTCTGAAAACCACAGGTACCTGCACACAGACACAATTTTAAAACCAAAGAGGAGCTTGAGAAGTAACTTAGTTGTATCATGCAGAAATTCTTGCATGTTATATTTTATACCTAGCTCAGGAGCTGAAGGCAGGGAGAGCAGAATTCATTCTCATAGTAAGTTTGAGACTAGCCTGGTTTAAGCTGACCCTGTTCCCTCTCCCCTAGCACAATGCCATCACCACATAGGCTTGTCAAGAATAGCAGTCATTTATTACACAACTGTGTGATTCCATATGTCCTCAAAATGCTCTGCCTGTGGGGGTGAGGCCTTGGCTCAATAGTAGAGCATTTACCTGGCTTATGCAGAGTCTGGGTTCAAGCCCCTGAACTTCAGATGTAAGGATGACAGAAATGCTCCACACGATATGAATGCATGGGACAGAAGCAACAAGGATGGACTCTTTTTTTTTCTAATTTGATTTCAAAGGTAGAAAAATAGCAAACTATCTAATTAAATTCATACTAGCTTCTCATTTTGGGTTTGTTTTGTTTGTCTGAGAAAAGGTTTCTCTGTGTAGTCCTGGTTGTCCTGTCATTCTGTAGACCAGGCTGGCCTTGAACTCCAATTTCCTCCCCCTTCAGCCTCCAAATGCTGGGATTAAAATCATGCATCACCACGACCCCAGCATACTACTTATTTTACTCCCACAGCTTCCACCCAGAGCCTGGTACACCTTAGGCAGGTGCTCCCCCCTCCCACTCTTGGGCAGCACCCTCAGTTCCTCACACTGATTCTTTAACTGTGAAGTGCACTTATCTTTGGGATCAGTCCTTGCTGAATTAACAAGGGTTCTTTTTGGCCCCTGTTGTCTTTAAGGAATCTCTGGATACATTTCAGCAGCAGGGAACAATTCTGGAACTCCTTTTTATCCAGTTCCTGGGCAGCAGAACACACCGACTTCAAATCAGAATGCTTGCCAGTGTGCATACATTGGAGTTTCAATCCCCAGACAAACCAAACCACTTGCCTCATTTATCAATGTGTCAAGATGGTGCAGGAAAAGGTGGTTATATTTTTGAGGCACATAGCTCTCTTTCTGCTGCAGATATTCTTCTATTATGTGAAACCTTTTGCCACGGAATGCATCAGTAACAAGAGACTGAAGCTGGGAAAGAAATAATTTGTGGATTACTAATTTTCCAAAGCACGTTTGCTTTATATCAATAGTTCAGAATAATGGTGTACTCAACAAAAGTTCTCTGAGAGTTGGGGATGTAGCTCAGTGGTAGAGCTTTCTCCTAGCACAGGCAGGGACCTGGATTCAAGGCGCAGCACCACCAAAGAAATGAATCAATGTAATTTTGCGGCTGGGGATATAGTCTAGTGGTAGAATACTCATCTAGAGTGGGAAAGACCCTCTGTGGCAACATCATCACTGCAAATAATGATTATAATTCTATGTGAAATAGCATAGAGCAAAAATACAATAAAGAGATCAGTCTTGACCTACAAAATAGCAAAATGTCTGTTGACAATTACTCGGTAACATGTTAAGTTTTCATTAGCTTTAGACAAAAGGTCTAGACGTGGTAACTACAAAATAGCAAAATAGTCTACTGATAATCACTTATCAAAATGACAGAGCCTTCATTAGCATTAGACAAAAGTTCTAGATGTGGGGCTGGGGACTCCTGCAGGTGAAAGCACTCAGTAATATTGCAGAGTCTAAACCAAAATATTCAAGTCTAGGCTCACCCACCAAGGGTCAGAAAAACAACAGAGGAAAGAAAAAGAAAAGTAATATCTAGAATAAAGCAAGGTCTTCCTTGCCTCAGGTCTTTTCACACAGTTATATCCGGACTCCCCATTCTTACCACTGTAAGAATGAGCTTCAACGAAGCTCACTTTCCTGCCCCAGAAGCAGGTTAAGTACCAACTTAAAGGCAGGGCTTCCAGGACCATCTTAAATGAAGCAGTTCAGATGCTTTCTTGCCCTACAACCCCCCCCCCGCTCCTATTTATTAGGTTTCAGCACCTGTTGTTTGCCTCTCTGCAGTTCCTAAGTTCCCTGAGGATAGGCATGGAATTTGTTTTATTCAGAGCTGGCTACTTATGCCTGGAATAGGTGCTAAACACAGAATAATTTACCATAGGGTCCTGGAAGGATAATTTGAGTGAAGTCCCACAGGCATAGTTATAACGTTGTACCACAATAGAGAAAGCCAAGGTTTCTCTGGTCCAAGCTTAATGAACAGTAGTGCTGAGGAGCCACCCAGAACCCCCAACTATAACACATATAGAATAGAAAATAAGCTTCATCATTACCCAGAAAGCACCTTGGGTCTTGCCAGTTCCTGTATCTTCCTTAACAGACTGCAGAGAATTTTCATTTTCCTGTGTGCAATAAAAATATATTCTTAAAAAAAAGTCAAAACACATTTCAAGCCCTAAAAATGAAAAGAAAGAAAAGTTTACATTTTTTTGAACAGAGTTTGTTGTTGTTTGCACATATCACTAGTCATAGGTTTAAATAGGATAGTGGGTATTTTTTTTAATGTTATCTCCTTTGACATGGTCTATGTAAACAAAGCACCACCTCATGAGCAAAAAAAAAAAAATTGAATAAAATGTTCATAAGGATAAACATAACCTTTATAGAGAGCACCATAAATTAGAAAGGGACTTTAAGTTAAAAAAAATCATGTTTAAATTCAAATCTGCATTCAAAAACTATATTACAAGTCATAATAAGGAATTAGATTCAAAAGGTCCTTTTAGTTATGACATAAAGTTTAACATTCGGACTTATATAGTGAGATTTCAAGGTTCAAATAGCCACAGCACACGAAAGAGGGTTTCAAACATGAAGTGAGCTGGTACATTTTCATCAAGGGGTGTTGCCTGGTGGATGGCTCGGCTTTTTACACACAGCCCCCAGTCTCTTCGTTTGCCCCTGACAATTTCATGGGAAAGTACAGGGTACACAAGATAAATCTCTGCTAAATGGCTTTTTAAGTCACCCTGGAGCTGGTACCGCCTGTAATACCAGCACTTGGGAGGTTAATCAAGAGTTCAAAATTATCTTCAGCTACATGGAAAATGTACAGCTGCCTGGGCAAATAAAACCTTGTCTCACACAAGACAAAACAAAAGAAAAATCTACTTTAGAATAATACTTATTTCTAGGAACTTAAAATCCCCAATGAATGTCAAGTGTATGTTGCAGCTTTGTTACCATCGTTAATGTATAAATAAGAGAAATCAAAGTCCGTGTCCATCTAGAAGACTGAAGTTTTTCACACTCAATGGCAGGAAATCGAGAGCTGAAAAGCGGGCGCTTGAGGGAAATTAAGAACCTATCTGTTGCCAGGACTGTCCTTTTCTTGCTGTTGACTGAGTTAGCGGGACTGGGAAAGAGATAAAGAGATCTGTAGAAACGAAAGCGTTCAATAGTTCTCGCAAAAGAGTTGCTTGGTTCCAGTCCTCCATTCTCCCTCCTCAGTGGCGTTTTGAGCCCGGAATCAGGATCCCTGTTGTTTCCCCATCTTCCTGAATGCTGCCAGTCAGCGACAAGCAAACCAAAAAGGTTGATGCGCCCCTGGTGCCCCCCCCCCCGCCAAGGACTTATCCGGACCGCCGAATGCAAGATGCCGGGCCCCTGCGCCCGTGGGAGCTGCCTAGCCCGAGTGCGGGGGGAAGACAATGCTCCCTCAGCCTGGGGACCCTGGAAGGGAGGCTGGGCTTCTCTCCAGATGTCACTCACCTCTGGCATCTCCAGGTTTCAAGGGACACTGCCTCCGCAACGCCTTCTAGCTCCCGCCTCAACTGGTCCGAGATCCCCACTGAGATCGAAGCGAGAAAACAGTCGCAGGTGATTCATGGAGCTCGGCCTTCTCCAGGCTGATGGACCTGCTCCTGAACTCTACTAGACTCCGGTGTCTGTGATTCTAGGAAGCACGTGTAACTAGAACAACAGGGTCAGGCTGCCGGCTAGGGCGCACACCTGCGGAAGTTCTGAACTCGCACCCTTGTGGCTGACGCCAGTGACATTTACTGCTCTCTGGAATCTAAAAACCATGTGTATCTATAATCCCTGTTTAAATCCCTGTATAAACTGCAAGCATGTCAGTTTATCTAACCAGTACTGAACAGATCAGCTCCCAGAAAAATGTGATATCAATACACTTAAGTTATTTTTACCTATGTTAACCTAAACCTTGCAAATTCAGAGGCTTGCTCCTTCCAAGAATAACAGATTCTTGCATATTAAATAGCGGTCAAGAATGTGACAGACACGAAGGCAGACTATCTTAAGGCAATGCAAATACTGACGTGGGAAAGAGAGCATCATCTCTAAGAAGCGGTGATCGAAATCCAACTGAAATGTATTTTAACGTTAGATAGGAAATACCATTTTCAGAATTCGGGAGAAAGTAGATACTCCGAAACCCTACAGTGGCAATGCATCCCAATCTTCAGATGTTATTAAAAGCAACAAGAGACATCAATACACCATAATTTATTTATATTTTCATTTTGATTAGCTTCTTTTACTAACATATTTTACCCCCACGTAATTATAGGGTAACCCCAAGCACGTGTTTGAATTCTTCACAGACTAAATACCTTCTTGTTGTTTTGTTTTGTTTTCTGAGGCCAGGTCTCAGAAACCTGTTATGGCCTCAAACCTTTGATCCTCTTGCATCTTTCTCTCAGCTACTGGCATTACAGGAATGCACCATCACCCTGGGCTGAGTACGTTGGAGGGAAGTCTGTTCTCTCCTCTTCTGCGGGGTCCAACTCAGACCTTTAGGCTTGTTTAGCGAGTGCTTCCACCCATTAAGCTGACTCATGGGCCCATCATTTATGTCTTTGAAGGATCGGCTCTAGGAATCTTCCGAAAGCATAGAGAGGAGGGACATTCTAACGATGTTTGCAGCGTGGCCAGAAATAGATCTTTGTACGTTTTCTGCGGTCGGGTTAAATGGCCGCTTTTGAAGTTATTTTTAATATATTCAAAAACATAAACTGTCTTAAGCTGTCACATTTAACTTTAAGGTTTAAATTCGTTTTAAAACAATCAATAGTTTAAATTTAATTTTGAAAGACAAGCCAATAAAAAAGCAACTGAATGGCAGAAGTAGCCTGGACCTCCACTGTCAGTAACATGAGGACACAGTGGAAAGTGGAGACACATCGTTGTCCCCAGCTACACTTCAGTAAGGTCCCTGTGAGCGCGACTTTTAGAAAAGAACTTCGGTGAGATGTTGGGAAGATTGACAAATCACATCTGATAAGACTTTTTGTATTTAAAATAAGAATCCAGCTTCGAGCTGGAGGAAGAAGCCTCAGGAAATGCTCCCAGCGGGCAGCCTCCCCCTTTCTTCTCACTCCTGGTCCTGACCGGTGGGTAGGCTGTGGCAAAGCCTGGCTTTCTACAGAGCAAACTCTTGACTGGGAGGTAGAGGCCCTGGCTGGACCTTGCAAGATCCCTATTTCCTGAGGTTATCGCACAGAAACGCCGGCGGTAAAACGCACCAGCTCTTTCGGGGTTTGCACAGAATCTGGGATTACTCCCGCGCTTGCCTGGCACTGCCCAACCAAAGTGGGACTCAGGCGGCCCTGCTGGGTCTGAGATGCCAGTGAGCACCTAAGCTGGGAACACCTCCTCTAACAGCGACCTGTGGGATCTGCTCTCTTAATTTTATTTCTTTGTTTGCTTATCTACTTATTTATTTACTTACGTTTTCATTTGTTTTGGCTGCAGACGACAATGGAAGCGTGCCGGCTGCAAAGCAAGCCATGGGGAGGAGATTCTGGAAGCCTACTTTTGCTTGTGGTCCGGGATCCTGCACTGTAGCAGTGGCCAGAGAGAGGGAGAGGGGGAAGGAGGAAGGGGAGAGAGAGAGAGAGAGAGAGAGAGAGAGAGAGAGAGAGAGAGAGAGAGAGAGAGAGAGAGGCTTGTGGTTTTCTTATGTTGAGTGTCCGGGGTACCAGAGCTATCCTAAAGAACAAACAGATGAAAGAGAAATGTCGCCTCGGCTGGGGGAGCCTTCAGCTTTCTAGACAACGGTTCTCTGGTTTTCCAAAGTCACGGAGGATAAAGATGATTTCCTGGGGATAGTAATGACAATGGCAACACAGCAATACAGTCTGTTTAACATGGATGTTCTTATGGATGGCAACTGAGAGCTCACACATCCCTGGTCTCTCTTTAACTATGAATGCTGACCTAGAGAGGAGAGGGACTCAGAGCTCCAGCTGCAGAGTTGACTCCCCCCCACAACAGCTATCCTACAGTCACGTGACCCCGCCTCCAGATTCACCTCCCAGTACTTTTACTGGCGGTCGGGACTATCAGAGCCTGACATGTGCCTAGACTTGAGAACTCACTGGAATGCTAAACTTACTCTCTGAGCAATCCTCAGCGCAGACTTGGGAACAGCAACTTCTGCAAGAACCCAGAGCTCCAAGGAGGCTGACCCCTAGGCTGCAGGTGCTGGCTGCTGCCCTCCCAGGCTCCCTCACTTTTCCCACTGCGCAGAGTTCTAGAGAGACTTTGTTGGAACCCTTTGCTTCCAGAGTCTCAATCCAAGCCCGCTCCAGAAGTAGCAGAGTGGTGATGGTTTGCAGCAAAAATGAAGCTGTCCTGCTTGCCCCACTCGGCCAACTCCTTAGCTTCAGTTTCCCTTCGCTAGGCAGTTCTCTTTAACTCTCCCCTGAATTCTTGGCTCTGGCTAGACGGAGAAGCCTGCTGCTGGCTGCTGGGGCTTCAGGTGCTGGAGAGGTTGTCCAATAGACGCAGAGCGACCTACCGGGTGGGTCAGATATAAATCTGTTTAAAGATGCTAGCCTGCAGAGGAAGA
The DNA here is from genome assembly GCA_028555095.1 of Dicrostonyx torquatus. Taxonomy (NCBI): domain Eukaryota; kingdom Metazoa; phylum Chordata; class Mammalia; order Rodentia; family Cricetidae; genus Dicrostonyx; species Dicrostonyx torquatus. The sequence continues at coordinate 17,545,789 of JAQHUG010000008.1, read as the reverse complement.
CATTTCAGCACCGCAACCAAGGACAGGGCACCACCTGGGTTCTCTCTCTCTCTCTCTCTCTCTCTCTCTCTCTCTCTCTCTCTCTGTGTGTGTGTGTGTGTGTGTGTCTGTGTCTGTCTGTCTCTGTGTGTCTCTTGTGTGTGTGTCTCTCTCTGTTTCTTCCCCCCCCCCAGTCTGTGTTTCTCTGCCCCCTCCTACCTTTTTCCTCCCTCCTTCTATTCCTCCTCCTCCGCCTCTCACTCACCCCCCTCAGCCTACTTCTCATTTTTGGGAAGGAGTCACCCTGTGTACTCCTTGCTTTTATTTCTCTTTCAGGATCCTGGTTGGAGAGCCCTGGAGGCCCCTGCAGATGCCAGCAGACACCACACAGGACACAGACTCCTTGCTTTCCTACGGAATGAAACTCACGTGGGACATCAACGATCCACAGATGCCTCAGGTGAGGGAGACACTGTGACAGTACCACTGTCCAGCCAGAAGGGAAACTGCAAGTTAAGTCATGATAAGACCACACACAGACTTCTGAGAGTCTTCAGATATGAAGGGAAGTTGGACTCTACAGAAAGCAGAATTCACTGTAAATTGCTACTTAGAGCAACTTAGTCGCGCATCTCTGAAACTCTAAACAAAAGCAGCAGCAATACAGATCTATGTTCCTAAGTGGTCAGGCCAGGCTCTCCATTCTACCTCCATTCTCTGAACCAAGGCAGAAACCGAGTCTCTTTTCTTAGAGGCTGACACAGGAGGATTGCCACAAATTCAAGGCCAACCTGGGCTACTTTACAAAGCCTCATTTCAAAACAAAACAACAAAAACCCACTCCTATTTACTTATTCAAAGTTCAAGAGAGAGTCCTGGAGTAATCTCAGCAAATGTAAGGACCACTGATTCTCACATGACCAATTCAGACACTGGGAGGTGACTGGAATCTAAAACAAATGTCCGGACTGGAGTAATTTACTGAAAGTACTCCGCCACCCGCGAAGCCGTCTCGGTCCCACGCTCACTTGGCTAAGTGATCATCCACTCAGGGTAAATTTGTTCTTCATTACCAGAGCCAAGTTCAGGAAATGAACTCGGCAACTTGTTGTGTTCGGTTAAAACTAATGACTTTCAAGTCAGTCGGGCAGGTGTGTGTGTGTGTGTGTGTGTGTGTGTGTGTGTGTGTGTGTGTAGTGTTCATGGGTGCACACGTGCACTTAGGGGCTGGAGAGGATTTGCTTCCCTAGCATTTGTGAAGGTGGATTCCAGGATAGTCCTGGTTCAGGGTTTCAGACTTGGTGTTTATTTGACCTCTATGCTGTGATAACCAGAAAAGAGAGGTGTGTGAGCAAGCTGTGGAGCCTCTGGTAGAATTCAGCATTATTTCTATGTGCATATGTGTGGAGAGTTGGACTTGCTTGTTTTAAATTGCGCTCTTTAGTGCTTCACAGGGCAACTGTTCTGAAAATAGACCACAGTACGCGTGTCCCGTTGCTGCTGTCTTGCATCACCGTAAATCTCCGTAGGAAACAATCTAATCTTGCATTTTGAAAATGAAGCAGATCCAGATGATGCAATAAGGACATGACCTCAAAGATGTGTAGTTGTCCTGGTGAAAAGAAATTATTTTTAATTTGGGGGGAATTTTATTGTGCATATCATGTATGTACACATGTACATGTAAGCATGTTCATGCCATGATGCACGTGTATGTGGAGGTCAGAGGATGACTTTCATGAGTAAGCTCTTTCTTTCATGGGATTCAAATTTTAATTTGGATGGTCAGGTTTGCAAGGCAAGCTCTTTACCTGCTATGTCATCTCACTGGTTCTTAATCAGGGGTATATCGAGCATGTGAGGATGGACAGGCACACTGGGCAATAACAAAACAACCCCCCCACACACACACACATGAGAAACTTATTATCCTGGCCCTTCTGAGTAACTGGGTGAGTGAGCGAAACTGGTTATGTGACCTTGAGAGAGACCTTGTTAGTCGCAGACTGCTGTCCTGTCATCAAGTGATGAAATTAGATAATGACCTCAGATTTCTCTCAGGTCTACTGTTATCCTATACTGTGTGTGTGTGTGCTGTCGACATATTAGAGGAAATGAAACCTAATTCCACATACACACACGCGCACACAGACACACACACAGTTAGAAACAAGCATAAAATCAATCTTTCAAATACAGAATGGAGGCAAAGAGTTGAAAGCTTTAGCACAGCCAGGCAGTTGTAAATATTTTAAATTTGCCCTGCTCTATATCATCTGAGATTATGCAAATGAGAAGAAAGTCCCCAAGTTGCATTTGGTTCAATGCATCAGGAGAAAATATGCGGAGCCAGTCCTTCCAACCTCGTCTTTTGCTTTCCTTTGCGCTGTGCTCTGCGTCCACTTCTCCTAGAAGAGATTAACTTGAAGCATTTCCTCTGTCTTGGAGGTTTGGGCCATCAGTTTAAATACTGACTGTTGTCCAGAAAGGATGAGCTATCTGTAGAGCCAAAGAATAGCTTTTCAATAAACAGAATGTTTATCTTATATTTTGACATTTGCTGAGATGTGAAATTCAGGAGTTAAAATGTACGTTTATCTTCCAGTGCATGAAGAAAGTCAAGGGTGGTAGCACACAGCCACACCCATAAGCCTAACACTCAAGATGTGAAAGCAGGAGGATCAAGAGTTCAAGGTTATCCTCATCTATATAGTGAGGCCAGCCTGGGTTATATGAAAAGAAAGAAAGAAAGAAAGAAAGAAAGAAAGAAAGAAAGAAAGAAAGAAAGAAAGAAAGAAAGAAAGAAAGAAGAAGAAAGGAAGGAAGGAAGGAAGATGAAGGAAGGAAGAAAGAAAAAAAAGGTGCTAGTAAACAAAGGACATTTATCATATTTTAAATAAAGCATGATGGCAAAGGCCATCAGACACAGTTGCTAAATTGATAATCTATATCTTAGATATGACACATTATCCCAAACTATGGTTCTTTGTTGAGGATGACAATTCCATATTGCTCAGGTGGCAGCAGGGAGTTCAGTGTCAGACATGGTCCCTAGTCCCCCAAAACTCCCAATTTCCTCTGAGGATTAGTTCCTTCATCAGAGACCTTTTGGAACTAAGGCAAGAGTGCAGAAAGAGCTTGCAACCTGAGGTTTGTTGCTCCCAGGACCATGGTTGGCATGATTGACAGGTTTAGGACAGAGTGTCAAGCACTTTTGAAGAAAAAGTACTGACCTCAAGATATCACAAATTAAATTGTGCAGGAAAGCACTCTAACCTCTTTTAGCACTCTGAAGATCTAAAAATGTTTCAGCATCTAAACACACCAGAAAATGGAATGTTAGCCACAAGAAGCCCAGGCAGCTCAAACATTTGTGGGCAGGCCCTGGTAGCTGTAGGAACTTTGACAAATCAATTGACCTCTCTGGTCTCCAAGACCCATTCTATAAAATGGGCCTGATAATTGTCCCTAACACGCACATGTAGTATGAAAGTTGGATGTGTTAATATGCATATGCTACTTAGAAACCTTTTGACTACTTCATAAACATGCATTATTTAGGATCCGCCAGGCATGTGGTTGGCTATTGTCATTGCATACTAGAATAATTTGGGGGTATGAAGATTTCTGGAGTTACAAAAGACAAACAAAAAACAACAACAACAAAAACCTGTTTTGTCTTCCTCCAGTGCTTGGAGGAAGTTAAAGGCAGGGTGTCTGTGAGTCGGGCTCCCTAAGCCCTCTCGTATTGGTCATCTTTTCCCAGGAACCAGCCCACTTTGACCACTTCCGGGAGTGGCCTGATGGCTACGTGCGCTTCATTTACAGCAGCCAGGAGAAGAAAGCTCAGCGCCACCTGAGTGGCTGGGCCATGCGCAACACCAACAACCACAATGGCCACATCCTCAAGAAGTCCTGCCTGGGCGTGGTGGTGTGCACACGTGCCTGCGCCCTGCAGGATGGCTCGCATCTGCAGCTGCGGCCAGCCATCTGCGACAAGGCCCGGCTGAAGCAGCAGAGTGAGGGCGGGAAGGCGCAGGAAGGGTGGCTTTGGAGCCCTGGGTTCTCTGTTCCCAGTTGATGTCACCTCACTCCCTTCAGAAGGTTCTGGGTTGCGGGTCGAGCTTAACATTTCTCCCTCTGGGATTTGCAGAGAAAGCTTGTCCCAACTGTCACTCAGCTTTGGAGCTGGTTCCTTGCCGAGGGCACAGTGGATACCCAGTCACCAACTTCTGGCGACTTGATGGCAATGCAATATTTTTTCAGGTAAGTGGGGTGGGCCGGAACACCATTTGTACTGAGTATTTCTGTCATACAACGTGTGCCGAACTGCCGCAAATCTGCCCTGGAGATTAAACTACAGATACCCTGTAAGCTCTCTGGTTTCCCAGAAATCAAGGAATGGGCTCTTGGCTAGATTTTGTTGTTTCCCAGACAGGGTCCGCCTGAACAACCGAGTCTGATCTGGTACTTGCTAGGTAGCCCAAGCTGGCCTTGAGCTCATGATCTTTCTGTCTTAGCCAGCTGTGTGCTGGAATCACAGCCGTGTACCACCTTGCATGACTCGGTGTGCTCTTAAGGGTCAGACGTGTGAACCCAGTCACACTCATTTGAGAGAATAAGTGGGTTGCCAGTTACCTTTTAAGATACTTATTGTCCTTGTTGGCTTTTTTTTCTCCTTTGAGAAACAAGGTCCTGATAAGTAGCACAGGATGGCCTGGAACTTACTATGTAGCCCAGGATGTCTTGATACATACGCTGAGCCTCCTGCTTTAGCCTGCCAAATACTGGGATAACAGGCAGGAACTATCATGCCCAGCTACGATGTCTAGTATATGGTGCTGTTTTAGTTTGAATAACTTTGCAGTTTTGAAGAAAAGTTAAAAACTAACTAAATAAATAAATAAATAAATAAAATGAAACAAAAAACAACCAGGGAAAGACATCATCTGGTTTGGACCAGCTCCCAGCACAGCTGGCTTCCTTCTAGAGAAATGGACAGACAATTCGATGTCTTCATTAACACAGGCCAAAGGGGTTCATGATCACCCCAGACCAGAGAGTAAGTCTGAGACAGAAGCTAGAAGAAGTGCCTTCAAGAGACAGATGGCCTCTTTCTACCAACCCCAGAAGAGGAGCTCCAGAGAGCCTGAGGTAACTGGCGACTGACACCACCCAGGGTCTGTGTTCACCTGCAGGACACACTGACAGAGAACTGAAAGATGAGTGCCATGTATTCACTGCAAAGGTTTAATTTCATATGGAGATTGCATGTCTCTAACATATGTCATTAAATCAATACTTGGCTCAGGGCTCTAATACCGTGTTTAAAATAGGCGAGTGATCCCTACAGACAGGGACGTTATGATGTTTGCTGAGTTGTACAAAGGTATTTGTCCCACAGTAATAAATATGGAGCACCCTTCTCTCCCAGTGCATTCTGAATCTGCCCTGAATATTCTGTAGCGTTCCCTTACAGCACATCACGATAAAGTCTAATTTGTAAACTAGTGCACCAGTGCATTAATAATTATAACACAGGAACAATTATAGCAATACATTATAATTCAAGTTATTTGAAACTTATATGAGCTATGTATTTTTGAAATGCCCCCTGGGTGGGTTAACTGAAACCTCAAAAAGAGAAATTGTGCTACGGGGAGACTGCTGTAGGTGCATATCAACACTGAATTAATAGGATGACCTTGAGATGGTTGCTCACATTTCGTGTTAGCTTTCTGCTGCTGAAATAACATATTCGCGACAATAAACTTGCAGAGAGGATAGGTTTGTTTGGGTTTATGGTTTTGGAAGTTTCAGTCCGGTTCTGGTGAGCCTTGCTTTGGAGTCAGCGACAAGGCAATTCATCACGGTGAGGAGTGCATGATGGGAGACTCTCTCCCTCATCACCTGAAACAAAGGAGAACAAAGGAAAAGAGGGAGCCAATTCTTAACACCCTGCAGAGGACACACTCCTAATGACCTACAATCTCCTACTAGACCACACCTCTTGAAGAGTCTGCCATCTCCTGATGGTTCCACACTGGCGACCAAGCATAAAACACATGGATTGTTAGGGCACACTTAAGATCTGAGCACTAGCAGCAGTGTTTTTGAAGGAACAGATAAGTTTTCCTCACTCAACTTGATCAAATTTATGTTTCCACCAAAACATGCCGAACAGGCAGAGAACATGAACAGAGCAGACCCTGACATTGTTCAAGCCCTTCCTCGGGCCAAGCACCCACCTAAGAGCTCATGCATTCCAGGGCTACAGAAACCCCCTGAAGAGCTGGCTACAGCTAAAACTTGTATTAAAAATGCTGATCCAAGGCCCAGAGAAAGTAAAGCACCAGTTTTGTTAGGACGAAACGGGACCGGATTTAAATACAGGTCTGAGTGGTTCCTGCCCCTCCGCTACTAGGAGCGCTCAGATGAGAACAGGCACATCCCTTAACCAGCCCCACCATGCCTGGCTACTGGGGACCTTCCTAGTTCAGTACATCCATCAGCAACCTCTGGACCCCGGGACCAAATTGTGAACCTTAGCGTGGCATGGTTCACTACACAGAGCCCGACTGCAGATGTATGTCATGGTGTGTGTTGTGTGTCATATGTCTGTATTTGTGCCTTTTTTTTTTTTTTAGGTAGGAAACCCTCAGGACATCAGTGGAAACCTCAATAGCATTCCTGTCCTGGAACCCACAGAACCGCTTGATATGACTGCTGATACCAGCTTCTCTATGACAGAGCAGTCCTGCCTTTCCTTCCCAAACTCTGATGTTCTCGGAGTTACCTGTGACCTGCCCACCTTTCAAGGAGATGTAATGCTGCCCTTCCAGAAATACTCAAATCCAAGCACCTATCTGCCCAGACCACCTTGGAGCTATGAATTGGCAGGTCCTGTGGGTACGGGTCCAAGTCCATATTCCACCCTCTATACAGATCCTTCCGGTATCCCTGATGACACAGATTGGGTTCACCTAAACTCACTACAGTATAATGTCAGTTCATATGGCAGCTATGAGAGCAGCTTGGATTTCACAGCTAAATACCATGGCTGGAAACCTACACATGGGAAACCTGGCCTTGAAGAGAGGGTTGATTATGGGCAATGCCAGCCTGTGACCACATGCCCTTATTACAACCCAGAGCTGCCCTGCAGGTACCTGCCAAGGCCACCAGCAGGAACCCAGGCCCTGCAGACCGTGATCACCACCACAGTGGCCTACCAGGCTTACCAGCACCCCGCCCTGAAACACAGTGACAGCGTGCAGGAGGTCAGCAGCCTCGCCAGCTGCACCTATGCATCTGAGAACCGCCCAATGCCCATCTACCCGCAAGCCTTAGACCCTCCAGATGCCGTCATACAAGCAGCCTCGCCTCCAAAGAGAGTCCCTGTGAAACTTCCAGGAGATTGCCAGGTCCTCAGATGCCCTCTGGCTTCTCCTCAAGAGGCAGATCCCTTCAGGACAGACGGAACAGATGCGTGGGATGTGTGTCTGTCTGGGATGGGCTCTGTGATCGGTTACTTGGATAGGGCAGGGCAGCCTTTTAACTTTGATAGTGAGGAATTTTAGAAGGATTCCAGCGTACACACCCTGGAATGGAGTGCATGCAAGAAAATACATGCAAAAGGGTAACTACCAATTGCTGAGATGATTCATTTTGTATGTTTTATATACACCCATATATCTACACAGAGAGAGAGAGAGATATTAAAGTTAGTCTAAGAGTAAGCTAAGGATATCAGAGGGAAATGACAGACAGGATGCTGGAGGTTTGCACAGTATTTGAAACCCACCACACCACAGAGGCTATTAGGAGTGTGAGTTTCCCAAATGAAGCAAAAAGTGACTGGACGCCTCTAATGCACAGGACTGACTTTCCTTAGCTTGCCAGCTAAGGTCCCGATTCTCATTCTTAGCCTTTTCCCCTTTTCATTGTAGACTATTAGGGAACTTCCCACAGCTGTGGACAGCATCAAGAGGCTGCTTAAGTAGCTTCGGAATGGAGACTTAGAAATGTATGAAGCCTAGCAAGTGTTCTGTTACCCTGCAGGCTTTTTCATAAATTAACTGATAAATTTGTAAATCAAGTAGATTTAAAAATAAAATAAAAATGCAAAGCTTCACGCATGTTAACGATTCCACAATGTCGAACTGATAGGAACTTCTGGAATGTTGCAGGTCTGAAGACAGATCTGAGACCTTATCCCTTTTAATAGCCATGTATTACTTATTGTTAAGTAAATCCTTCTGGGATGTACAAAAAGACCCCAAGTTTCCACTGCCCCAAAGGCTACGAATGTTATCAAGTAGTATGAAAATAAATTTTTTTTTTTTTTGGTTTTTCGAGGCAGGGTTTCGCTGTGGCTTTGGAGCCTGTCCTGGAACTAGCTCTTGTAGACCAGGCTGGTCTCGAACTCACAAAGATCCGCCTGCCTCTGCCTCCCGAGTGCTAGAATTAAAGGCGTGCGCCACCACCGCCCAGCTGAAAATAAATTTCTAGGCCCATATAAGTATTTTTCTGCCTTACTGTATAACCTGCCTACCTGTTGTTTCCACAAATGTATTTTTCAAATACCTTGATTTATGCATTCCTATACTTGATTACTATAGAAACTTCACGAAACTGCTACTACCATTTTGGAACATGATATTGGGGGCAAAAGCCAATGTTCACTTATATGTAGCTCCATAATAAATTATCTCTCATTTCCTTTGAGGTAAAAGCTGTGGTTTGTGTCAACACACCCCAGTAATCCCAGCACTCGGAAGGCAGAGGCAGGAGGAGCAACTGTGGCACTTTCTGCAGGTGGCCTTTCAAACATCGGTTTCCATCAGACAGCTTCTGTTTCGTGAATCACTCAGGACAGAAGTTCAGACCTTGCTGCTAAGAGCAACTCACTACGCAAACACATTGACATCATCACCTGTTTAGACACAGTTCAGCTAGCCCTACTGGTTTCTATGCTAACAAAACCAAACTTATTTGGATAAAGAGTACCAATAGCACACAAATTTAATCTAAGGAAGAGTTTGTGTTTCCTAACAAATCTGGCGGGTTTGGTAGTCCTTAGCCATGCTGCTGGTATTCGGTGGCTAGCAACATCCCTGTTCCTCGTGTGAAATAGCTATGACTGTCTGCCATGCCTGGGACACCCCGGAGATCCAGTTCTCTGGTGAGGACAAGTTGCCTTGAGTCTGTGAAATGCTACACCGCCAGGCAGTCACTGCACCAAGGGAGTAGCAAGCGATGACAGAATAATCCATGTCCCCAGTGACCTGTGTCAGTTTGTGCAAATGCCAGGAAAATAAATTCAAGGTGATTCTCAGGAATTTGCCATAGATTGTAGATCAAAAGTGTTTGCTGACTGGTAATACCTCACAGTCTGATTTGACTATTTCTTGGGCTGGAAACATAAATTCCAAGTTGTTTTCAAAAAGGTAAATATATTCAGCAAAGGTAAATAAAGTAAGTATGTCCAGAAAGGTAAATAATCCAACATCGTACAGACACATACAACTGGAATTCCCAGTGACCGATGACTGAATGTTTCCTAGAGGAAAGTCTAAATTAAGTAGAAATCCATTCTAATATGTAGCTGTCCACTGTTACAAAGGGCAAATTCTCCAGTTTGGATTGAACATTTGCCATAGTGGGCTATCCCCCAGTGGAGGACAATTCAAGGTACCTAGGACCAAACAGCTGGAGCGATACTTTCTGCAAACCTCAGCCAGGTAGGCTGAAGATTTACCTAAGTCATTCTGGCATCAGACCCAGCAGACCCTAACCCCTATACCACTTAATGGACTGGCATCCTGGACAGCTCAGGCCAGAAAATTCAGGAAGGGTCCACATTGGTGGGTGTCATCTGGAGAAACAGAACCAGTGGGAGACACTGCATATACATGCGCACTCGCACACATGTATGTGCGCACAGACACACATGCACACACACACACACACACACACACACACACACACACTGGATAGTTCCCAACTTACAGTTCTTTGACTTTACAATGATGTACAAATGAAGGCATTCAGTAAGAAACATGGCTCTGATTTGAATCTGTCCTTTTCCTGCTCTCAAATACCTGGGGACTAGTTTTTATGACACTGAGCGGTGACCTGAGCTCCCAGTAAAGTCACCTGAGGGTGGCTTGTTGTGTTCTAGTGTGTTGCTAACCTAGGGTGCTTGGGCAGGGTATTGTCAGAACACTTACAGCATACGGACTACTGGAGTATAAATTCATCATAACGTGAGCACCTATGTGCACATATATGCACACAGGTTGTCATGTTTACGTGTGAGTGATACACAAGCACAAAAAAAAGGTGTTTTGATTTTGGTTTTGTTTTTTCTGGTTCAGATCCTTTGTTTTGTTCTTTTTGTAACTTAAAAATGACCGTGAGACTAAAATCTATAGGGCAGACTGACAGACAAAAAACACTCAGGATCTGATGCTGCAGTTTTGGGACAGGTTTTCTCCTCTGGGAAACATCAATATTTTATTGTAAGTCCCTAAAATGATTGAATACAGCTTGCCCACATTATCAAGGTCAATTTACATTGCAAACGTCCATCACATTTGCATAGTCTCCTCCTCTTCATCATCATCATCCTCTTCTTTTTCTTTCTTTCTTTTTTTTTTTTTTGGTGGTAACTAAATATCCGACAAAAAGTAATTTAAGATGTTAAAGGCTGCCGGGTGTGGTGGTGCACAACTTTAACCCCAGCACTCCAAAGACAGAGGAGGAGGCGGAGGAGGAGGCAGAGGCAGAAACCGGAGGAAGTCTGTGAGTGCCAGGCCAGCCAGGGCCACACAGTGAGGCCTCACCTCAAAAAACAAATGACAACAACAACAATAACAAAGAATACAGAGTTGGGAGCTGACCTGGTCAGCAAAGTGCTTGCCACACAGCAGGAGGACCTGAGTTTGATCCCAATACCCACATGAAAGTCAGGCATGGCAGTAGCATCTGCAGTGTGCACTGGGGGCCACCAGGGGGATTCCTGGAGCTCATCAATGAGTTTTAGGTTTAGTGAGAGACCCTGTCTCAAAGTGAAGGTGGAAAGCTGTTGAGAAAGACACACAACGTCCACCTCTGACCTCCACATGTACAAGCACACACCTGTACACCTCCACATGAACATGTATATACAGTGTGCACAGAAAGAGAGCGAGAGAAACAGACATGACAGAGACAACATAATAAGAATTGTTAATAACAAAATATAAAAGGACTGATTTTATATTAGTGACTCAACTCAATTTGGCATATACAATAAAAAAGAATCCACCCAAACATCCTCCTCTTGTTGGTGTCTGTGTGTGTCTTCTTTACTGAAGAAGACAGTGACTGGAGCTTTAGGGCACTGAAATGTAGTGCTGCAGAAATCTCTGAACTGAAAATCGTCGATTTGGGGTGGTTAGATTATTATCTTTGAGGTTGACCATGCGACTTAGGTTATCCTGTAATCACCCTGCGTGTGGTTTCCTTGCCAGTAGAATGATGATAGTGAGCACTCCACCCACAGAATTATTATGGATCTAATATGTAAACTTTCATCAAAGTCCCACCCCCTTTCTAGGTGCAACTAAGCTGTATCTTCAAACCTTTTTCTATCTATCTATCTGTCTGTCTGCCTATCATCTATCATCTATCTGTCATCTACCTACCTATCTACCTATCATCTATCTATCTTTCTATGGGGTTTCATTGTGTATACCTGGCTGGCCTGAAATTGACTCTGTGGACCAGGTTGGTCCTTGAATTCACAGAGATCCTCCTGCCTCTATCACCCAAATGCTGGGTTAAAGACATGTGCCACCATGCCTAAGTTTATTATACTTTTGACACAAGCCTCACTAAATTGCCTAAATTGGCCTTCAACTCCCTATAAAGCCCAGGCAGACCTTCAATCTTCTACTCTTCTTACCTCAGTATCCTTAGCAACTGGGAATACAGGTTTGGGATACCAGGTCCAGCTTGAAAGCGTTTGCACCATTAATTTACCAGTCTATCTGGAGCCTCCACTTCACAAGACAAATTCTGGGCAGCCGAACTATGAGAAAGGAACAGATCCAATCCCTGCCCTCAGGCAGAACTGACATTCTGTTTATAAAGATGGACATGCATCAAGCAATTGTCAACAAGAAAGTGCACAGATGGCACACGGTGAGGAGTGCTAGGGAAGGAGGTGAAGCAGAAAGGTGCTGTGGCTTGAGTATATCCCCTAGCGTGATGTCACTGAGAGGGAAGACATCTCAGAACGAGTATGTCCCTTAGCGTGATGTCACTGAGAGAGAAGA
>JAQHUG010000008.1:17501059-17516325 GCA_028555095.1 Dicrostonyx torquatus | reverse complement strand
AAAAAAAAAAAAAAAGTTTCCCAATTCCTTCCATATTAGGCTTCAAAGATTTCTGCACTGGTGATTTTCTGTTTTGCAACAGCAATATCTCACTAGTCTCAACATAAAAATTATGAAGAAGGCTGGATGGAAGATCAGTGCTAAGCAGCTTCGGGGTGACTTCCGGGCAAACTTTGAACTTGAGGTCCCACCACTTCGGTCTTACTGGTAGCTATAATTACAGGGGTGCACCATCGTTTTGACAGAGACACAAGTTCAATGGTTTATTGCAGATCACGTGACTGCTGCTTATTCATTCAGTCTTTCTGGGGCATTTTAGAACATCTTAGACCTTTTGTGAAAAATTAGAATTGGGTTTTTTGGTGAAACTTTTTTGGTGGTCGTTTTTTCTTTTATTTTTGTTTTGTCTTTGACAATGACATACAGACATATATTGATTACATTCACCAACTTCCTCCTCTCATCCCCCTGTTCTTTTTTGACATGATCTCACTTTATACCTTAGGTTGTCCTTGAACTCACTATGTATCCCAGGCTAGCTCTGAAGCAAGACCCTCCTGTGTCAGCCTCCAGAGTGCTGGTATTAAAGGAATAATCTACCAGGTCCATTGATCAACAAGATCAGGTTATTAAATTATTGGGGATCCCTCTTAGGGTCTCATGGAAATTTGTAGGTTAACAGGAGAATTAGCACCTCTGTGATTTTAAGTCTCCCCATACTGGTGCTCTTCCTTTTTTGTTTTTCTTCCCTTTTTTGTTGTTGTTTTTGAGATGGGTTTTCTTTGTGTTACTGCCATGCAGTCCTGGAACTCTCTCTGTAGACCAGGCTGTCCTTGAACTCACAGAGATCCACCTGCCTCTGCCTCCTGAGTGCTGGAATTAAAAGTGTTCACCACCACCACCTGGCTAGTTTTTCTTCTTACACAGACATTCTGTCCTGTTTTGTTCTGTCATAGTAATGGACTAGAAACATGAAAACTGAATAGAAACAGAAACAAATGAGCCTAACCTTAAGTATATACGTCAAAACAAACAAAAAAAAGATGGAAGTAACTTTAGAAACCAGATCATTACAGCACACTTGCCATGGGATTTATTCTAAGGATTAATGAGCGTGCAAATACATCTTGACTTCATGGACTAGGTTCATTGTTTAGACGTGTGGCTAAATCTGACTGTCTTTAGTACGTTGTTGCAGTAATTCCCATTCAATCTGACTGCCTGTAGAACTAACATTCAAACGTTGGATGTCAGGTTTTCACATGGAGAGAAGGGAGAGAAAGACAAAGGATGAGGAAGGAAAGGAAGAAGTCTATGGTGCCAGCAGGGATGGATGAACACGTGGTTCACTAAACTATTTCCTTACTCTGTCCCCTGACAGCCGCTAGATTCGGTGGTATCACGATAGTAATGAGCATGTAAACACTGGGGACGGCGGTTTTTCAAACACACGTATTTACTTAAAGGAAACAAGAATATCTTGTTTAATTCCAAGTCTGGGGAGAGGAAAGTCCTAAGTGGTCCTGAAGTTTACAGTCCACATCTAACAGAGACTGAACCTACTACCTTCTAACACTAGGAGGGTCTGTGAATCCCCAGATCTGCTATTAGATCTTAGAGCTGATGCTGCCTGAGGGTTTAGTCCGTAATCCCAACACCAAAATTGACCTATTATTACATCACGCTCCCTCCCGGTAGTTCATTCCTTCACCCTAAAGTTTTGCTCTTAGAAGTTCATTTATACCATGTCCATTGTTGATAAAAATGTGTGTGTGTGCGCATGCATGTGTGCATGCATGTTCCCCTGTGAGGAGCCGCGCCCGCTATTCGCCATTACAAAATGGCGCACATATCCTGTGTTCCCGAGTAATAAACAGGTGCATTGCGCATATGCAAAGGGTTTTTCCACCTCGTCCCATCCCGCCTATCCCGTGGCATCATCTCGTGCGATGGGTTGCAGCCAACCAGGGGCTGACACGTCCTAGGTGAGGAGAAGCTTCTATTTAAGGGAAGGGTTTCCCCACCTCTGGGTCTCCGCTCTGGAAGCTTATGCCTCTCCCTCTCAAGAGACATTAAAGCTTACTGCAGAAGGATCCTTGTGTGCCGCGTTGTTCTTGCTGGCGAGACGGTTGCGCGGGACATTCCCCCACAGAGTACATATGTGGAGGCCAAAACTCAGTGTCCGGTGGCTTTACTGATCTCCACCTTATCTTTGGAGACAGGGTCTCTCACCCAACTGGAGAACATTGACTGCTTAGACCAGCTGGCCAGGGGTCTCCAGGAACTGGCTATCTCTGCACTCCCCTCCTGGTCCCACCCAGCAGCACTGGGTTTGTTGGCTGCACTGCCCCACTGGCTTTTATGTGGGTTCTAGGAAGCCTAAGTCACACCCTCCTGCTGGCACCAAGCATTTACTGGCTTAGCATCTCCCCAGCCATGGTGCCTGGATAATTTCCTAGTTTCTCATTCAGACCTGCTGCTGGTGAAGCCTTGGTCTGCTATGATAAAGTGGGCTTTTCCTTTGGCCTCCAGGTCTGGGGCCCCTGTGTGGGCACCAGGCACCTTTCAGAAGAGCTGGTGATGCTTAGTCTACCCTTTCTATCACGACAATGGAATAAAGTCCTGCTTTGAGCATGCATGTTCCTGCGAGGCCCCAGCCTGCCACACATCATCACCTTTTCGTGGATCCTTCTTTTCTTTCCTGATATACGTTTGTAACTTAACGCCTGTCCAAAATGTAAATGCTGGATCTGGGATATTGTGCATAAAGTCATGGATGAGGACAAGTAAAGCCGCAAGAAGAAAAGAAGACCGAGGTTCTAGAAGACCCCATCTTTAAAAGGGATGGACAGAAAAGAAGAGCAACAGTGGGGGAGAAACCCTGGGATGCAGGGTGTGTCAAAGTGTGGAGTGCCACCCCAATGGAGAGTCCACAAAACAACTCCAGATCCCTAAACACTGCAGAAGTGGGGGTGGAAAGATCAGGGAATTTGCAGAGATTGTCTCCTAGGAATGTCAGAAGCTACACCCAGAAGTCTCATCAGCATGACTGAAAGACTCTCTAACAGGCCTGAGCATGGCAAACATGGCATCAACAGATCTTGCCCCTGACCTTAGATCACATTTCTAAAGCTACCTGCCAAGGTCTATTCCTTTTTTTTTTTTTTTTTTTTTTTTTTTTTTGTTCACTGACTTATTTCTGAGACTGGTCGCCAAGGAGGTCCAACTATCAAAACACATCAGGGTTCAGTAATTAAAATTCATTATTTTGACCAACCTAATTAACTTACCCGATCAGAACTTACCAACATGTCCTAGTCAGTCTAACACAGACCTCTCCTTTTCCCTTCTTAAAACGGACACTTGCGAAGCTATTTGCTGCTGTTTCTGTCCGACTCAGACTCAGCCACCTTGTCTCTGCCTTGCTTAATAGAAGCTCTCTTTGTGTTTGGTTTGTGCTTGGAGACTGGTGTTTGGGTGTGGTCTGTGCCCAAACCAGGGTTCACAGGGGAGCACCCACAGCATGTGGGTCCCTTCAATGACTGTTTAATTGTGAGCTGAACAAGGACAACAACAATAGATTTGCCGAAGTGTACGGGGGTTGGGTGGGAGGATGGGGGAAATCACAAGGCCTTAACACTACACAAAAGACTCCGGGCAACTAAGGAATGCTGGGAGTGGGAGACAGGGTCCTCTCCAGGGAAGAGCACATCTACCGTTCCCTGATACCAGGTGGCCGGCACTGAACACAGACACAGTAACTTTATACAGACTGAGCCGGTTATATCTAGACATATTGATATGTATGCACGTATGCCTGCAACATCAATTAATGAAAACAGAGGTCGTGAATTTGAAAGAGCAAGAACGGTTATTGGGGAGGGTCCAGAAGGAGGAAAGGGAAAGGATGTGATTATATTAAATTTCAAAAGAAACAATTCAAAAAGAAATTGATTTTCAAGGGTCAGCTTTCTCTTTGTGAGCACTGTCTGCTTTTCTTCAGCTCTCCTCTACACCCTCAATGTCTAGCATGCCTACCCACTCTGCATTCCGGGATCTCTCCACTGTTACTCCCTCTTTGGTCTTCAATGCATTAATTTAGCTGTTCCTGTCCTAGTGTATAATCAATACTTCATATAGAGAACTCAACGCCTTATGACTTGCAAGCTGTGCCAATTATGTCCTATAAGCTATGCAAATTAATTCATATAAGTCATGCAAATTACTTCATAGAAGATTAAACATGTCCCTTTAAAGATAGATTTATCCTATTCTGCAGTATTTGATGAGTAATCTATTCATTTTAAAGTGTCTAACATTTGTGAGTCAATTCATCCTTTGATTTTACATATCGATGTAAAGTCTAGTTCTTAACCTGTAGTAGCCACTTAGGGTTTGTTTGTGGTGGGCGAATATTCCTCCTTTGTGCCAAAGGACCACGTACACTTCTAGCATGCTGAGTCATATGTATCCAAGTTCTCTCTCCGGTGCTCTAGCTTGTCAGTTTCAAGGTATTTCCTAACAAGATCTGAATCACCTTTCTTACACATTGTGAAAGCCAACAACATCTAGAAAGGCCCTATTTTAGGGGTGAATTATATAAATATTCATATCTTCAAGGTGACGATTGTATAATAAGAAATATTTTAAGAATAAATAAATACTATTAGTCATTTAAAGAAAAAAAGATGAACTGGTAGAATAGACAGGCAGTAGCTTCCCAGACGCGGTACTTACAGTGGTGGGCGGGGCGTGTCGCGCCCGAGCCCGCCCTCTGTGGGCGTGGTGTGAGCGGGGCTAGCCGCGCGGGAAGGCGCGCCCTGACCGTTTCCTAGGATACGAAACACACACGGCGCTGGAGCTTCACAAGGGAGCGAACAAGGTAAGCTGCCCGCGCCGGCGGGTAATCCCTAGCAGGCTGCGGGACCCAGCCCGACCTGAGCATCGAAGCCACCCGGCATGTCGCCTCGGCGCTCCGTCCAGCTAGGGCCACTCTCCGCCGGGAGGCGGGACCTGGACGCCGGTACGGGCGGGCGGGCGCGCGGGCGGGCGGGAGGGAGGGAGGAGGGTCCCAGGGAGGAGCGGCGGGCTGGGGGACGGGAGGACGCGGGCAGGGGCCTGGCTCTCGGGGCTCCTTAAGCTTCCCAGGGTCCCTCAAGCTCCCCAGGACTCCCAGGACTCCCCAGAGTTCTCCAGGCTCCCTAGGGCTTTCCAGGACTTGCCGCTATCCTCCCTTAACACGTCTGCAAAGAGATCCCTAGGCTGAGCTAATGTCCTGGGTTCCCTACACATCCTGAAGATGCTTTGGATGAGTGGGAACTACTTTTAGGAGTGAGGCACAGGACTGAATCTGAGGGGAAGCAGAACTGAGTTCAGATTTCATAAAGTGGAAATGGAGGGAAGAGAAAGAGAAGGTTCGATTCCAGACCTGCTTGGAGCATTCAAGGTTGCAAGCGAGAGCTGTGCCCCTGCACTGAGGGGCGGTCTAGCTGTCCTCTCCATGCCCGGGAGACCCACCCCTCCTCCCAACTCCAGTGACATCTGCTCCTAGAGATTTAGCTCACAAGGATTAAAGTGCGCCAAACAAAGACCGGCTCTTAATCGCAATTGGGCCTTTAATTTAGGCACAGATGTGGAGGGACTAATGTCACTGCATAATGCCATTTGTTGTCACTATATCATTTGCTGTAATGGTAAAAGATTCTCGTAGAGGTCACCTATCTTAATCAGAACGGGCCTTGTGCAGGGTGTTAGAGCTTTCCATGCCGTGGGTTCATTCATTAATTAACTTTTAAACAGTTTGTGAATGCTAGCCCAGAGCTGTCTTTGTGGCTTTACAATCTGAGGCAGAATCTTTTCCTGCCTGGTATGGTGGCTCAATCTATACTAACACCAAGAATTCAGAGCTATCATGAGCTAATAGCCAAATTCAAAGCCAGCCTGGGCTACATGGGATTCAGGCTGGGGGGTAGGAGGATGTTTTCTTTTCCTGTTACAATAATCCCTCTTTTGGTTCTGTAAATAAGTCTGCCACTTGACTAGCGTGGATTCTTTTCTTTATTCCTCTATTTTGGTTTTAGCTGATACAGCAATTCTTAAAAACGCCACGGTTTTGTTTAAAAAGTTAGTGCTGGCCTTGGAATGTTATGATAATGTGTTCTCCTAAGACGTATCCTAACCATATCTGTTGGGCAGGCACAATTTACCCTCCATCTGCCCTCCACACTAATCCTTTTTAATCTTATTTAAATCCCTTATTAGCTAGTAGAGAATTGACAATAACTGTGCATTTACGTGGTAATTATATACCTGGATAAAAGTAAATAAGAGAGAAGGAATATTTTTGCAGTCCTATGGTTGGAACTCTAAATGAATATCCTTTTTAAGGTCAGCATGGAATACGTTTAACCTACAGGAGGGCTGATGAATGTTATGGCTGAACTGTTGAAAATTCGGAGTCCTTAACAACTGGGTTACATTCATAGATCGAGAGCAGCGCTGTTGCATGTGAGATGAAGACCCATGGGCTGCTTTTTGAGTCGTAATCAGTTGAGGGCCTTGCTGTGCTCTACTGGTAAAATGTAGCTGTTGATCTGCAGTCAGCAAGGCAGTGCATGGAAATACTGATTTCTACCTTCAGGGATGGGAACATGCTTGCCCCATACCACACAAGCATGAGGTCCTGAGTTCAGTCTACGGAATTCATGTGAGAGGGGAAAAAAACCCTGTAGTTTCAAGGGCAAAGACAGGTGAATCTTACCGCTCATCTAGCCTCGCCAAGTTGGCAAGTCCCTGGCCAGTGAGAGATGCCATCTCAGAACAAGGTGGGCAGCATCCAGAAAGGCACGGGGCTGATCTCTGGCCTACACACACGCTGCCTTCTATTGTGCCATTGTCCCTCTATCTTCAGAGGATGGGAGGAATGGGAAACACCTTCCGGCCCTGAAGACCTGCTTATTTTATAATTCACATGACTTGGGAGAAAGCCCTGCTAAAGCTTTTGTTCGGAAGCCTAGGACACAAGCACGTTTTACCTAAAGAGTAGGTGAGGTTTGAAATGGATGGATTCTCACGGATCTGACCTTTTCAATATCTGGTGGCATCCACATAATCTTCACTTCATCCCAAACACACCACCAGGAAATGGCTGTGGTCCCTGTCGACTAGTCCTTACCTCTAACCACAGCATCTGCTGTCACTGTCCCCAAAATAGACTTTTCATTTCCATTGTTTATTCGGAGGTTGGTTAGTCTGCCTTAAAAATGAAACTTCTAGAATAGCCTTGTCAAAAATGGTTTAGCTTCCAGAGCAAGGCAAGAGGGTCATCGTTGACTGGGTGATCTGTCTGCTGCGAGTACTGGGCACCGAGAGGCAGGGTGGCCCTCCCCTTCAGGTGGTGGTGATGGTGGTTGACAGGCTCCGTAGTGGAAGGATGAGGAGCGGTCAGCTCATCTTCTAGGTCGCGAAGTGGATGCAAAGTGGGTTTTGCTCCTTACTCAGGTACCCTCTTACCTTCTGTTTCTACTTCCTGTGTACCACCCCTAAGCCCACCCTCTCCCCTCCACTTTGCTCGCCAGTGTTGTTTCTTGTATTCTCTCCTAAAACAGTGTATACCTTTTCAGGACCATGACTCTCCTCTTCCATGCTCTCAGTGTCTTGTGCTTGGTCAGCTATTATCAGGAGAATAATTGAGTTAAAGGATGTCATCACCATGCCATTATATCTGTGTGTGTGGTGTGTGCACAGGCTAGAGAAGAAGGCCAGGTGTCCTGCTGTGTCACTTTCCACATGAGACAGGGTTTCCCAACTAAATCTGGACAAGGCTGGCTGCCAGGATACACCAGAGATCCTCCTGTCTCTGTTTCCCAAAGCTGTGGGGTCACGGGCACATGTGACCAAACCCAGGTTTTCCTGTGCTTGTTAGGTAACCAGAGTCAGGTCCTCCGGGCTCCCCAGTTCTTGCTCTTACTCACTGAGCCATTTCTCCATTTCCCACACCAGTGTATTTCAGAATTATATTTCGAAATTTAACTTTTTAAGATTTACTTCTTTTATCATATGTGATGAGGAGTTTGCTTGCATATATGTTTGTGTCCTGAGTATCCTGTAACTGGAGTTGTGAACTGATTTGTGGGGTGCTGGGACTCAAACTGGGGTCCCCTCTCTAGCCTCAGAATTATGCTATTTTTATGGCAATGCTTCATGATTTTTCTGTCTTAATCATCCAGGTCCTAGTGTCTCACACTTCCTTTCTCATCACTGCTTCAAAGGCCTTTTTAGTGTCATTCCAGAAATCAGGATGATCCAGGTGCAGCTCCAGGTTTCAAGATGGGGAGTGGCTGGTACCACAGGCCCCTGTCCACTGACAGCCACAGGCCCCTGTCCACTGACAGCCACAGGCTTCTGTCCACTGACAGCCACGGGCTCCTGTCCACTGACAGCCACGGGCTCCTGTCCACTGACAGCCACGGGCCCCTGTCCACTGACAGCCACGGGCTCCTGTCCACTGACAGCCACAGGCTCCTGTCCACTGATAGCCACGGGCTCCTGTCTACTGACAGCCATGGGTCCCTGTCCACTGACAGCTGTATGCTGATGTTTCAAGGAGAGGAACTGGGCTAGGAGTCTTATGGTTGTGCTATGGTATGGAGGCTGTGTTGTTTTGGAACAAAGTGGATAGTTCCTTTATGAAGTGCAGCAACTGTAAAGCCAAAAATGGTGGTTATTGTACATCACATGCAGAAACCAGAGCTTCGAGCTTAACTTGAGCATCAGATAGACTCCATCCTTTGGTCTCTGATTGGTCATAAACAGTCCATTTCACTCCCTGTGGGTTTGTTTTACATTCTTCCTAATGGAGGGATGTTGTGATACAGCTTTCTGCCTAAACACATTCTCTAGTTGTTACTTAGCCAGAAGGGATCTCTCTAGAGAGCTCACTTCCTCGAAACAGGCATGCACCCCTGGGCAGGGGTAACTGGGAGACAGGGCAGCAATCTGGTGTGCTGTCATCAACTGCAGAAGCAACCCAAATGCAAACAAATGTTCTTTAGTCTGTGGGTGGCTACCTCAGCGTGGGGCACAGGACAGAACAAACATCCCCAAACACCTTTCCCAGTTGTGTTTGCTCATGCAGGAAAAGAAAAACTGAAGAAAATTAAATTTCAATTAAGAACCATCTACAGTAACTTTTTCTACATTAATACCTTGATATTTTGATTGGTATCTGAGTGTATAGTATAAAGACTGTTTAGGAAAACTCAATTTCCCCCTCAGGCAAACTAGAAGCCATTTGCTGGCATTTCTTAAGACATTTCACCTAGGTATACACTGAGGGACATAAACCCTAAATATAAAGGGCATTGTCTTAATGAGAGTTTCTATTGGTGTGAAGAGACACCATGACCACAACTTTCTTATAAAGGAAAACATTTCATTGGAACTGGCTTACAGTGTACAGTATAGAGATTTAGTTCATTATCATCATGGCGAGAAACCTGGTGACATGCAGGCAGGCATGGTTCTAGAGAAGGATCTGAAAGTTCTACATCTTGATCCAGAGGCAGCAGGAGAGATTGTGCACTAGGCATATATGAGACCTCAAAAGCCACCTCCACAATGACACGCTTCCTCCAAGGCCACACCTACTCAATCAAAGACACACCTCCCGATAGTGCCACTCCCCACAAGCCAAGTCTAGAATCTATGGGGGCCATTCCTATTCAAACCACTACAGGGGTCTTACAGTTACAAGATCTTACCATGGAGTTACACAGCCTGTTTCCATGTGTCTTTTGTTTGTTTGTTTTCGAGACAGGGTTTTTCTGTGGCTTTGGAGCCTGCTCTGGAACTAGCTCTTGTAGACCAGGCTGGTCTCGAACTCACAAAGATCTGCCTGCCTCTGCCTCGCGAGTGCTGGGATTAAAGGCGTGCACCACCACCGCCCGGCTTCCATGTGTCTTTAAAGGAAATGTTTCCTATAGCATCTGTACTACTTGTAGCGTCTGTACTACATGTATTACGGTACTATTCCTGTAGGGATGAGATGGTTTGTGCTAAACTCTATGCCTCTAAGCACTATTTGAGCTACATTACAGTATGATATGTGAGCCCGACAAGGAGCTGGAGATTGAAACACACACAGACACACAGAGACAGAATCACGGGTCATCCTTGAAACAAGAATGCCAACTTTATTGTGTTCCAGGGCAGCTTAGATAGGGTCTCCCCTGGCCAATGGCCACACTCTTTAACTCTCAGGATCCTTCAGCTGAAGCCACCAGAAACCATTCCTCTGTCTCTTGCTCAGAGCAGCTGCAAACACAGGAAAACAAGTTGTTTTGCTCAGAGCAGCTGCAAGCATAGGAAAAACAAGTTGTTTACAGAAAATTCAGGGTCCAGGGGTCCACAGTCCCCAACAGTTTCCTATCTGAAGAAGAAGTGTTAAATGTATAGATACTCCTCTGATCTAAAATCCTTCAGCGTTCCAAATACATCCCTGAAAACAGGGAACTATGTGGTTTTTGCTGTGCATGTGTGCGTTCGCAGATGCTTCTTTCTCAGAAAGCCTGCTTTGGGATGCGTTGGGGACTTTGACAGCTGTGACACCTCGTTGTTGGGCCTCAAGTACCGCCTCTCAGAGAGAAGCATCTCTGAGTTTTACCTCATGAAAATGGAAGCACTCCGGTGGGAGGAAAAATAATCCTAGAATGCAGCATCAAACCAGAAGGGATATTTCAAAGCAATATGAAGGGATATTTCATGTCTTCTAATGGTGCTATTCAGGAACCAAGCATAAAGTCTCTGTTGTGCCCAAGTTGAGACCCCTAGAGAGACCACTGGAATCCAGTCAAGTCTGGAAATCAAAAGCAAGGTTTATTTCTTTTGCCAGCTAGCTGGGAGTTCCCCACTACATACAACATGCACAGTAGGGAGAGCTCCCATTCCTCATTTGGGGTTGACATATATAGGCAAAAACTGCAAGCCAGGTTTACTCGGGGTCAAGGGGGTTGGTTTTGCTGAGCACAGGGTATGGACTACTTCTGTATACCCTCTTCCGCTTTAAGCGGCTACTTCTGCTTCTGTGCATGCCCCCCGGCCTTCCCCCAAGCAGTTATTTCTGCTCTTGTCTAGACCACAAAGCTGGGTGTTGACAGGCGGCTAGCTGCTAGGGATAGTTAGTCTGCACTTTGGGCTCCTGTTTCCAGCTAACTCTTGACGCCACAAAGTTTCTTGAACCCAGTGCTTTAACCAACTCCTGATCAAGCAAAGTTTTTAAAAATTTTCCTTTTCCTTACAGTCTCTAGCACAGTGATAGATTTCTGGAAGCCAAGAACGATCAAGAGACACAAGTTAAAAAACAGTTCCCTGAATTGAAGTAGAACAATGGAGGAAATTGTGAGTTAGGTTGTACCTTATTTTCTTCGATTACAGTAATAAAATCAAGACCCGCTGGAGCCTAGGAGTCTGGCAGAACCATTCTAATATTTTCACATCTGTGGTTTTGAAGCCCACAAAGCTCTGGAAAATGAAATTTTTAAAATAAAGTTGCGTAAACTCATTTGTAACAGCAGGAGCTGAATTACCATATGAGGCCCTTCCACTTTCCATCTGCTTTGCTCTTTCTTTCCTTAAGTTTGTCTACAGGTGTATGACCATGCTACTTGAAGGCATCAGTGGCAGAGATATGACCACCATATTGCTTTATTAAAATATGAAAATTTCTGGATTCCATACTCTCCCAAGGGTTTCACATAAGAATTAGTGAACTTTTGGTGGATTTATGTATGTCAATACATTTCTCATTTGACTGCTTAATAAATGTAAATTAGCAAATAATCCAGAAATAGGGAGTCCATCATTTCACAAAAATCAACATTTTTTGCATTATGCTGTAACCCCAAAAGTAGAAAATTGCACGCCTTACCATCATGTGACAGGTTACACTCAAGCCTCAAGCTCACTGAAACATCACATAAAATTACCTTCAAACTATGTGTTGAAGGTGTCCATGAAACATGCATGGATTTCAGGTTTAGAATTGGGCCCCATCCTTAAGCTACTTCAAGCTATATATGTAAATATTCCAAAGTCCAGAAACATTTAAATACATTCTTAGGAGAACACCTGGTCTGAGGCCACACTCTGCCCCTTGATTATTTTAGTACATTTCTGTATTTTTGAAATTTAAAAAAATGTGATATAAAGCAATTCTGTTTCAGAATTTATTTTTTTATTGGTTTTTTGAGACAGGGTTTCTTTGTGAAATAGCTCTGGCTGTTCTGGAACTTGCTTACTAAACCAGGCCTGCCTCGAACTCCCAGAGATGCTCGTGCCTCTTGCCTGGGATCAAAGGTGTGCGAAAGGTGTGTGCCACCAGTGCAGGGCCTGAATTTATTTTTTAAATAATAGTTTTAAAGTAAATTTCAGTTACTCAGGTTGTAATGAAAAGCTCAGGTACAGTTACCACACATCTAAGAGTGGTTACCTTGTGAGCTATTTCAATTTGGTCACTTGGAAACGCTCTAGCCACATGGCCCCCAAAGCAGTAAGTAAGCCACATGACCACTAAATGCAGTAACCAACAAGACCCTGGATGCTCTGCTGGAGAGGGAGGTGCAATTCAAGGATGTGATTAAATCAGCAGAGAGCATTGGAATAGGACTGCCCAAGTATGGTGTTTATCGTCAGTACAGCTGTGGAGCTGTTATATATGTATGTTACGGAAAAAGAGGTCTGTGTGTGCCCCCAGCGTGTGTGTTTGGAGAGACCCCTCAGATAGTGTGGTTAAAAGCAGGGAACGGGTGAATCTGTGGTCTTAGCTTGCTGTCAGCTTGGTGCAGACACTATCAACCATTCAAAGTTTTGTACATGGCTAGTGGAGGGACCTGTGGCTCTTGGGTCAGCCTTCTAGACTTATCAACTGTCCCGTCTGCGTTACAGAACTGTCGGGGGACCTGTGTGCGAGTCCTCTGGAAAGTTAGCCATGTGCTGCATACCGTTGTTACTAGAAAAGTCAGAATAACTGGACTTGGCAGTACGCACCTGTAATCCCAGTACGCAGGAGGCGTAGGCAAGAGGATTGCGAGTTGGAGGCTAGCCTGATCTACATAGTAAGTTCAGAGATAAAAAGCAGAAATAACTGGGCGTTGGTAACGCTGTGCTTATCTGCTTCCCGGACGCTTGGCCTGGCGCTGCTTCCGTAGGACTTCCTCAGTCGCTCCGTCTTGATGTATATGAGCACCTCGTGTTTAACACCAATCATGCTATCTTCCCTGGATGGGGAGTGCTTCAATGGAGTGTATTGGCCCATGTGTTAATTGTGTGACCTTTTTAGTCAAAGGAGGAAAAGACAATAGTGATTCTGAATTACTGTTGGCCGCCCCGTTCCTCTAGTGGCAAATGATGCAGCTGCAAAGCTCTGCTTCTCCCTCCCTTCCCTGACTCCCCACACCATTTATCCTCTTGTTTATCCTCTTCCTCCCAGGACCCAGGCTTAACAGCATCCGGCTAACACCACACAGTCCTGACCACACCGCTTCTGTTCTGTTTTATTGGTCAGAACAAGTCACGTGACCAAGTGGGGCCTGGAGTGTGCCTACTCTTCTGCCACATGGGCCTTGGCCAGTCAAGGGAAGGCTGTCAGATCTGTTCAGGAGTGTAGAACTGGGCTCTCCTGCCCGGGTTAATCCTATTTCTAGGTTAAGGTAGAGACTGTACTAGTTTCATTTTGGGTTAACAGTCATTTAGAGGAAAGTGCTTGCCATCGATAAGGGACATAGTGACTTTCAGGAGCTTCAGGGCTTTATTTCTGTGACTTGGCTACCTGGAAGATAATGAAGATAATGGAGTTCCCTCCCTCCTTTTCCAGAAGGTTTCCTGGGGTTTTGGTGTACAAAGAAGTGAGCAGGGATTTCTGTTGCCAGGTTCTACTCTGGTTGCTGGATCGGTGGTCCAATAGAGCTGACCTCCCCAGGAAGAGCACTTTACCCATGCCATCTTAATGCCAGTCACATGTGCCATTAGGACACAGAGTAATTGTGATCATGAAGACATTATGGTAGAAAGAAAAAATTATCCAAGGTTTTTGTTTTAGTTGTTTTGCCCTGCTTTCAGTTGGAAGAGAGTGTGTGTCTGTCCGTGACCTACATTTCTTTCTTTCCTTCTTTTGTGTAATAATCACAAAGTTGATATGTTAGTGGGAGAGGTTCAAAGTGTTTTAAAAAAGCATACTTAGGGCTGAGGGTGTAGAGTGTTTGCCTAGAATATGCAAGGCCATGAGTTCAATGTTCTATACCACAAAGAAATAATTTTATTTACTACATTACGTGTGTGTGTGTGTGTGTGTGTGTGTGTGTGTGTGTGTGTGTACCTTGTGAGAATCATTTCTCTTCTTCCACTAATGTGGGTCCCAGAGATTGAGTCAGGTCATCAGACTTGGCAGGAATCACCTGTGCCTACTAAGTCATCTCACAAGCCCATAGTAAATAATTTTAAAGGTATATATTCATAGTCTCATGTTATTTTAGAACTGAACTGACCTCTTAGTTACTCAGATTGAGTTCCCATCCATTGAAAGTTTTTCAAACCATTGTTTTGGAATTTGGAAGCAGATAAAGATTCAAACCTTAGTCCTCTTATTTGTTTGTCTGTCTGTTTGGAAACAGGTCTTCTGTGTTACAGGCTATCCTTAAACTTGTGTTGTGGAGGGTGACCTTGAACTTCTGATCCTCTTGTTTCCATTTCCTGAGTGCTGGGATTTCATGTATCAGTCCCCAGATGGTAATGGGGATCCAGCCCAGAGCTCTGTGTGTGTTAGGCAGGCACTCTGCCAACTGAGCTGCATCCTCAGCCCCTATCCTTAGTCCTTGTCTTCTAATTCTGACTCAATAATTCAGTGAGAGGCAGCTTTCCACAGTTGTACTGGTGTGTTTCTTGTAAAATCAAATCTAATTTGTTTCATTCAAATCTAATCATATATATTCCCAAATGAACACATGTGTTTGCTCATATATACATGTATACATATCAGTTGGTTGAGTCTAGGCTGGGTGCTGCCTGGTTCTCTGCTTCTTATCCAAAGCTGTAGTGTGGCCCATTGAGATACACAGTTTGCCTTTTAGTCTGTTCATCTCTGCTTGCAAGTGTTAATTACCACAAGTCATTGGTCTGGCTTGAGGCCCCTGGTTTCTGCCATACCACCACTCTAACTGGGACTCCTCTTGGATATCCTGTAGTTGTCCTATGTCATGGAGATCCATCCTGCT
>JAQHUG010000008.1:17483753-17497548 GCA_028555095.1 Dicrostonyx torquatus | reverse complement strand
CTCTTACATCTTAAATTAACACATTCCAATTATTTTATATTTTACCATGAGACTCGTGGCCTACTGGCAAGGTTCTGGCTGGTGGCTCACGTCTTTCTCCTCTGGTGGCTACATGGTGTCTCACTGATCCCGCTTCTTTCTCCCAGAATTCAGTTTAGTTTTTCTGCCTAGCTCTTCTGCCCTGTCATAGACCCAAGTAGTCTCTTTATAAACCAATGGCATTCACAGCATGCAGAGGGGAATCCCACATCACACCTGAGACCCAACAACAGGGTCAGCGCCCTGGTGGGGTGCAGGGCCCACTCACTCTCTTGTGTGCTGTAGCTGGTGTAGGACAGGGCTAGTTCTCTCACTCTTGTGACCCAGGGGCCAGCTCTCTTACCTGCCACAGTTAGCAAGGGATGGAGTCAGGAGGGCATCTTTCCCAGAGCCATGCTACCATATGGCAGATGAGGGGGGATCAGCTTTGTTGATCTCACATCCTCAGGGCTGGCTCACCTGTGTTCCCAACAACAGGGTCAGCTGTAGTGTGTGGCCCAGATGGGAAACAGAGGCTGCTTTCTCATGCACTGCAGCTGGTGAGGGTCAGGGCAAGCTCTCTCACTCTTGTGACCCCAGGGCCAGCTCTCTTACCTGCTGCAGGTGCTAATATGTGACGGGGAGGCCATCCTTCCCTCACCCATACCACCACATGGCAGATGAAGGGGGTGGGCAGGGTCAGATCTCCTGCTCTCATGCCCTTGGGGTCAGATCACCCAAGTCCCTGACCACTGGGTCAGCTCTAGGGTGCTTCCCAGATGAGGTGTGTGCCTGTGGCAAGGGGTGGGGCCATCTTTCCTGAGTACAGAGCGAACTCTTCCCTGGGGGGTAAGGCCAGCTCATCTACCGCCGCCGTATGCAGTGAGGGGTAAATCCAACCATCCCAGGCTCTGTGAGGGGCAGGACCAACTCAACCCAGCATGGTTCCAATGATCTCTGTGTAGCAAAGACCCCAGCTGCAGCAGGACCACAGACCAAGACATGGCCTGCAGCAGCAGCTTGGGCCCAGACACCACCACAGCCCTGGTGGCAGCACAGGCCCCTCAGATCAGCACAGATCCAGCAGCATAGCCCCAGGCATCAACATGGTCCCAGGTGTCTGGTCAGACCCCAGGCGTCTGCAGAGCCCTCGGTGGCAACTGGAGCTATGGACACCGCCCCAGACCTCAGCCTCCACAAGGCCATGGACCCGGACATGGCACTAGACAGTGACTCATGCCTGGACATCTCCATGGCTCCAGGTGGCAGCACCGGCCATCTAGATCAGCATGGACCCTGGCACAGCATGGTCTGTTGTAAATAAGGGGAGAGAGGTGTGGGTTGTATTCCCGGCACCCAGCTCCCAGCCCCTAGCTGCTAGACCGCTGAGCCGCTGGTTGCTTGCTTATGCCTGAAATAACCACATGACAATTATATTCATTTAAATACTGCCTTGCCCATTATCTCTAGCCTTTTCTTGGCTAGCTCTCACATCTAAACTAACCCATTATAAAAGTCTGTATGTCACCACGAGGTGGTGACTTACCGGACGGTTCTAAGGTACGTCCATCTTGGGCGCAGGATCCTGGCGGCTCTCTCACTTCCTTTCTTCCCAGAACTTCCGTTCTGTTTACTCCGCCAACCTAAGGGCTGACCTATCTTACAAGCCAAGGCAGCTTCTTTATTAACCAATGAAAGCAACAGAAATAAAGATGGACCCTCCTACAATGGTCCCCAGACACTGACGTGGCCCAAGGTGGCCAACCAGACTGTGGTCCTCTGCATGGCCCTTGGTGACAACAGTAGCCTCAGACATCAACTCAGACCCTGGCTGCTGTAGGGCCATGGACCCAGACATGGCCCTCTGCAGCAGCCCTGGCCAGATGACATCATGGCCCCGGGTGACAGTGTAGGCCAATAAAATCAGGATGTCCCTGGTGGCAGCATAGCCCTTGAATACCCTCATGAGACACAGACTGTGGTCCAGACGCAGAGCATCTGTGTGGCCTTTGGTGGCAACATGGGCCACGGATAACAATACAGACCCTAACTGTGATAGGACCACAGACCCAGTCATGGTCTTAGGCAGTAGCCCGGGCCTATATGTCACCATGGTCCAGGTGGCAGTACTGGCCATCCACACTGACATGGCCCCTAAAGCAGTGTGCCCCTCAGATACCAACATGGCCCCAGGTAGCATCCTAGGCCCCTGGCATCAGCACAATCTTCAATGGCCCCAGGAGCCACAGACATCAACACAGATCCCAGATGTGGCAAGGTCATGGACCAAGTCATGGCCCTCAGCCACAGCCCTGGTCTGGACAATACAATGACCCTAGTTGTAGCCCTGGCCGCCCAAATCAGCCTGGCACCAGCAGCAGCACAGCTGTTGGACACCAACATGGTCATAGGTTGCAGCCCAGACCTGAGGCATCCATGTAGACCCTGGCAGCAACTTGGGCCAGGGGCATCAACACAGGCTCTGACTATGGCAGGATCACAGACCAGAGCCCCCGCAGCAGTGCGGCACTCACACTGGTGTGGCCCCACCACAGGTACCTGCATGGCCCTCGGTGACAGTAGGAGCACAGACATCAACTCAGGCCCCCTTGGCTGCTCCAGGGCCCAAGATCAAAACCTGGCCTTGGTCATAGTCCAGGACCAGACATCTCCCTAGACTCGGGTGTCCAGCTGGCCATTCTCATCAGCCAGTTCCTCACCATCCTCACCTCTTGGGATCCTCTCTCTACCCAGTCCACAAACCATTCCACCTGTCCCTCTTTTCCAACTCCCTATCATGTGCTATCTCACCAAAATGGTGACCAACTGCCCAGTGCCAAGGCTCTTGGTTGGGTCACAGGTGGTGCTTGGTTAAGTACTGCCTGCTTCAGCTATAAGGGATGGTGCGAAGCTGTTGCCTTTCTTCTCTCATGCCCGAGCCTAGAAACCTTAGGCTGTACTTGGTATGATGGTACCTGGTTGCCAGGTGCCTCTGACTTCTGGGCTTCTGAGTGGTTGTGGCCCCCACAGATCCAAAAATCTGGGAGGGCACCATCTGTGCCCATTGCAGATTCAGGCCAGGGTGGAACTGGAAGACTGTGCGAGAGTCCTACATCTTGCAGGCAACAGGAAATTGAATAAGTCACTGAGCAGTATCCTGAGCATAGGAAATCTCAATGCCCACCCCCACAGTGTCCTACTTCCTCTAGCAAGGCTGTACCCATTCCAACAAAGCCATACCTCCTAATAGTGCCACTCCCTATGAAATTATGGGGGGCCAATTGCATTCGGACTACCACACACATACATGCCTAATGATGCGTAGGCACAAGCTGGTAAATATTGGATTCACCCTAGAAGTTCTCTTGAGGCCCCAGTTTTACCTCACTGTGCACACACACCGCTTCAGGCCACATCAGTCCTTCTGTTCTGTATACCCGATGTGTATTGGGAAAACAGTTAAACGGAAGCTGTTGAATTCGGTCCTTACTAGGGGTGGAGAAATCTATGCTGTTGTTCAGAAATGGGAATGCCTGTACCCTGCCTGGTACAGATGGGAGCCCACGAGGGCTCTGAGTCTGCTAGAGGGAGGGGTGTATGTGCGGAGTACATGGAGATGAAGGAAATGGGCTGTCGAGGACATTATTAAAAGACGGGGTGGGTTGCATAACCCAAGGGCAAAGTCAAATAGAGTCCCAGGCTAAACTGTCTATACATGCCTGTCTTACATATCTGAATGCAAATAAGGTTTGTGTTTCTTTTTTTCTTTTTTTTGTCTTTTTTGTTGTTGTTCTTGTTTGTTTGTTTATTTTTTGAGACAGGGTTTCTCTGTACTGTCCTGACTATCCTGAAACTCAGTCTGTAGACCAGGCTGGCCTCAGACTCAAAGACATGCCCTCTGCTCTGCCTCCCAAGTGCTGGGATTAAAGGTGTGTACCGCAACCACCCGGATCTTATTTCTTTGTATGGATGTTTTTCTTGGTTTAATGTAACAGAAAGTAGCATATTATTTAAATAAAGCAAGAAGAGCTCCTTTATATTACTATTCTCTTCATATAAAAACAAATTGTTGTATATTTACCTTACATACTTTAGGCAGTTGTAGTCTACTGGGAATTTTTAAGTAAGTAATATAATTTAAATTTAACGAACTAAATGAAATGATACAAAAATTGCTTCAAAGAATGGATGTAGTTTAGGTGTCTGATTTTGGCAAGCTCCTTTGAAACAACATGGGCAATAAAAAGAGAATCACACAAGCATTAATCCCACCATGAACAATCATGGATAGACCACCCAGTGCAGGGACAGGGAATCGTCAAGCTGCCTGTGAGTCTGTTGTGTGTAGAGTTCCTTCCACACCGCACGAATGGCCCCTAACAATGGCCTTTCTATCAGCTCTAATTTTTCTGTGTCTAGGTTGTCAGTGAATGTGCCGGGACTCTCTAATGAAGCATTTTGGTGTGGTTTTCCACAGGGTGTCCATAACAATGGAAGCAGTGTCTCTTTGCCAGATTCCTTATTGCTGTATCTCAGGAGCCTACCTGATCTTGAGGAAGAGCCATATTTAATGATGACAAGCCTGTCACCAGTGTAGCAACAAGAAGGAAAAGGACCACAGATAAAGAAGTATTTAGATTTCTATTGCACAAGGAAGATATCTCCGTGAACAACCCCTGCTGCACTACCTTTCCCCAAGATGAACCGGTACACGACGATGCGGCAGCTGGGGGATGGCACCTATGGGAGTGTGCTTATGGGCAAGAGCAACGAGTCTGGGGAGCTGGTGGCCATCAAGAGGTGCGTGCGCGGCACCGTGGAGTTTCCGTCCAAATGTTGGCTGTTTGTTTCCCTTCACATCAGGGAGAGGGGTTCAGTAGTTTGAGTGGTGAGGAACACTATTCTAGGAAACAGAAAATTAGCAAAAAGGAAGATTCTTACATGAAGGAAAAGTCTGTATGACTTTAAGTTCTGCTTTATTCTGATACATAAATAAGCCACATAAGTCTGAGGGTTCTGCATTTTATGCCTGATGCTTTTGGGATAAAACTGGAAGTAGTTTCTCAAATTTAAACATAGGGAATAAACTAGAACTTACTTTAAAAGCAATCGGCTACAAGACAAGGTTGGACTTATAATATCGAAGTGAATTCTGAAAAGGATATGCCATCTCAGCATCCTCAAGCAAGATCAGATACTTTTAAAATTCTGAAATCAATTTGTAAAGAATCGGCATCTCCTGTGTACACTTTGGGATGAGTGCAATCATTTTATTAAACTAGCTTTCCTGTATGGCTTTATTTCAATTGATTTTTGCTTTAAAGCCATTATGTTAGATTTGTCTTTTGGGAAGTAACAACTTTCTAGAAACTTGTCACACTGAAAAGTGCCTTTGGGGAAGTTCAGATCTTCACCAAACTAATTCATTAAGCTTCCTTAGAGAAACTGAATGACTCTTAAGTGAATTCTAATTCCACGAGGATACTTTAAAAATAATAGCAGTGACACCCTTCATGTCTCATGATGGTTCATAGATAACTCAGAAACGAAAGAACATCCACTAAGTTTTCAATACGCTTTGTAATGCAGTAGTGCATGCCCCATGGGAAGGCATCTGAGCCACAGAGAGGCCGTGCAAGGCCACCCATCCACGAGCAGGTGAGCAAGGATTTGCACCTGGCTCTGCAGCTCCACAGCCCACATCTTGACCTCCCTCTGGCTGTCAGTTCCTTACCCAGTTCCTTGCGTGTGCGATCTGACTTTATGAGGCCTCGCGTTTTAGAGATTAGCCCACATAATAAACTCTCAGCTTCCTGGTGATCTACAAATCATCAGTAGGAGATTGTATCATTTTCTCCCTTCTGTGACAAAATGCTAGACAGAAGCAACTCTGGGCGGGAAGGCTTATCTGTGCCTCATGACTGGAGAAGGGGTGCAATCCGTCATAGCAGGGAGGCCTGGCGACAGACTACTCACGTTACCTTGGCTGCTCTGAAGTAGACAGAGATGAACTCTGGCACTCAGCTCCCTTTTTTCTTTTTTACTCAGCCCAGGATCCCAGCCTGTAGGTTGGGGTCACCCACATTCAAGGTGTGTTGTCCACCCACATTCAAGGTGTGTTGTCCCCTCTTCAACTGGACTCTTTTGAAAACATCCTCATACACATGCACTCAGAGCTATATCTCCTTGGTGATTCTGAAGCCAGTCAAGTTGACAATAAACATTACCACTAAGTGTAGTCATGGGCATGATTTGGTTTGGAGGAGGGCTGTTTTGTTTTGAGACAAGATCTCACTATGTAGTAGCCCTGGCTGTCCAGAACTCACTATGTAACCCTGGCTGTTTGGAACTCACTGTGTAGACCAGGCTAGCCTCAAACTCCCAGAGATCTGCCACCTCCATGTATGAGTGCTGGCATACACCTCCATGCCTGGCACATAGTTGTTCTTGTCCCCTGTTCCCTTCAGTGACTAAACCTCCATTCACACAGAAATACACTCCATCTGTTTTCTGAACAGTGCAATTACTTCACTATGCTAAACATTCTGCTGTGTTTAATGGGGAAGAGGGTAGACCATGAGAAAGGCTCCGGGGTCAGTCCCCGCCCACCCATCCTCGCCGCACGAGGAAAACAGAAAAGGAAAGGCTAAGTCTGGATCGCCTGTGGGTTTGGGTTGGGTTTTGCTTGTTTGTTTTCCTTTCTTTCCCTGAGTTAAGGTATTTCATGGCCCCTTACCAAAAGAAGAACTAGTGATGTAAATGTTGTTAGATTAAGTCCTTCGCTGAATTTGCTGTCAAACTTTGTAACTCGCGCCCTGTCCTGCTTCTGAGGTGTTGGGTTTGGGTTTATCTCTTAAGTCCCAAAAAGGAAATGTGCACAGGAGACTTTTAAAAGGACAATTACAGTTAAACTGATTTTAAAAAAGCAAAACAAAAGCAAAAGCAAAAAACAGTTAAGGAACACTGAGAAGGAAAGCTCCAGGGCAGCCATACTTGTGCTGACACAGAATGGTGGCCCGACACCGCACACCTGAGCCAAAACCTGGCACCGTGAGGTGGAAACAGGAAGGAGGGGATTTCCTTCTGGGGAGGAAGGGTGGTCCCCCCAAAATGAAGCCATAATCAAGAACACCAGAGGTGGTGAAATTTGTTTTTTGCAGCCTTCACTCCTGAACACTAACCTGTGCTCACTTATTTCAGGATGAAAAGGAAGTTCTATTCTTGGGATGAGTGTATGAACTTGCGAGAAGTTAAGGTAAAAAAGCCAAGGCCCCAGTAGTACACCGTCTCCAAGGACAGCAGCTAAGGTCATTCTGTTCTAGAGCAGTGGTTCTCAACCTTCCTAATGCTGCAACCTTTAATACAGTTCCTCACGTTGTGACCTCCACCATAAGATTATTTGCATTGCTACTTCATAACTATGAAGTTTTTGCTATTGTTATGAATCATAATGTAAATTATCTGATATACAGGATCTCTGATATGCGATCCCCAAAGGGGTTGTGACTCACAGGTTGAAAACCACTGTTTCCGACTCTTCCAAATGCCTCCTAATGATAACTGCGTCTACCCCCTTCCTTTCCATTCCTCCTTGCTCCCATGTTAGTGGGGAACAGAGAATACCCAAGCCGCCTTCTACTTAAAGATGACCTTAAAGCTCACACTCCAAAAGGGAAGGCAGCTTTTGAAATCATGACGTGCCTTTTCCTTGTAGTCTATGCTGCGTGGGCTCGGGTGAGTTTTTACTTTGTGTGGAGCCTGACATGGGTAAATCAGAAAGAGACTAGACCTGCTTTGGAAAATGAGGAGGGAAAGTGGCTGCTTGACACTCCAGGCGGCTACTGTCGAGTTGGTTGTCCCTTTTCACTCAGTATTCTTTGCTTAGATCATTTAATGTTTGCTTTAAAGCAATGCTCCAAGAGCTTTTAAGATAATGCCGATATTAGCGTGTAATGTGTTAATGAATCTAAGAGAAATGGACAGTTACCTGAGGTAACTAGCTAGCACAAAGAAGCCCCTGCAGATCTCTGTAAATTCGCTTGAACAATGGCATTGCTCTCCTGTCTTACAGTCCCTGAAGAAACTCAATCATGCCAATGTGATTAAACTAAAAGAAGTTATCAGAGAAAATGACCATCTTTATTTTATATTTGAATATATGAAAGAAAACCTCTATCAGCTAATGAAAGACAGGTATGTCTTTAGTTTATGAAAACTGTCTTCTCCCTGTCATTTTTCCCATGAGTTCCTTGGATCCTGTCAGTGCATCACACTTGATGATATGCTGGTTTATAACCTGAAGAGGCTGAATTAACTGAAGTGGTACAGTTATTTCATCACACGATAGCATTTGACACTGAAGAACCAGCTATGAGGTCGCTACCACTCTTCCACTGTAATTCCTTAGCAGGTAACGTGAAGACATCATACAAACTACCAACCATCCCTCCCCTTTTGAATGAAGGGTGTCCATAGTCTTATATTCAAAAATGAAGCTGGTTTTAGGCAAAAATGAGGATGTTGTCTTCGTTGTCCTTTCAGGCATCTTAGGGAAGAGTTGTGAACAAATGAACCAAAAGGTGGCTTTCAAGAAATGATGAGACGGGGAAAAGGCTCAGTCGGGGAAGGGCCTGGGGACAGGCATGAGGACCCGAGTTCTGATCCTCAGGGGCCACACAGGAAAGTCAGGTGGATGGCTGTGACCCCAACATGGGAGAAGGGAGACAGGTGGAGCCCTGGGCCTCATCTGTCAGACAGTCTGGCCAATGAGTGAGCTCCTGATTCAGTGAGAGACCCTGTTTCAAAGAAGAGAGTGTTGGAGGAGCATCCAACGCCAACCTCTGGCCTCTGCAAATAAATGCTCACATTCTGACATCCACCCTGCCCCCACCCAGAGAGTCTGATGAACTCATTCATTAGAGATACATGAGTGATAAAAATTAATGTTACCAACCTGAAGGACATTCTCACTCTGATGTTCAGTTGTTGATAATTTTAGCTGATAGTCTGACAGAAATTAATTTTGGGCACCTTATCATGGATATTATCTAAATAGCACATCTAAGGTAGTAGCCACTGGCCTCATGTGACTTTCAAGCCCTTAAAATGATTAAATCAAATGGTGTTATAATGAAAAATAAATTATACACCAAGTTTAGCAACTTAGTATAAAAATTATTAATAATCTTTATATGAGCCAGGCACGGTAGCCTCACACCTCTAGTGCCAGCACAGAGGAAGAGATAGGGAGGTAGAGGAAGGAGGACCAGAAGATGCAGAGTTGTCTTCAGCTCTACAGCCTCTTCAGGGGCAACCTGGGCTTCATTCATATGACTGGGTCATCTTCAGCTCTGCAGCCTCCTCAGGGGTAGCCTGGGATTTGTTCATAAGACCGGGTCTCGCAATTCTAACAATAACACAGTAACAACAACAACTGTGTACTGATTGTGTGTTGGAATAAATGCACTTTTTAAACTGAAGTGGAAGGACAGAAGTGAAGAAAGACCAGTAAGAAGTAAAATGTTCTGGAGTTTCCATGGTATACTAAATGGCTGTAGGTAACAATTACAGATTGCATTTTGAAGTTTTTACTATAAAGAAATGGTAAGTCTTTGAAACATAAATATACACTTTGAACATTATATTGTATATATATACATGAAAATGACATTATATGCATTTTATGTTTTATATTTATATAAATATGCACTTTATACTTATGCTCCAATCAAAATAAACTTAAAAATAATTTTTTATTAAGTTTAATATTTCCTTTTTGTTAAATGTAGCTGCTAGAAAAATTAAGAGAGCTCCTATTTAGCTCTTAACTGTATTTTTATTGGATGGTGCCAATATGCAGTATAAACCGAAGCATGGAAGGACCTAAAACATGCAGGCCCTACGTCTCAAAAATGTCTACATAATTGTTTTTTGATACTGATAGTTTTCCAGG
This sequence comes from Dicrostonyx torquatus, assembly GCA_028555095.1. Lineage (NCBI taxonomy): Eukaryota > Metazoa > Chordata > Mammalia > Rodentia > Cricetidae > Dicrostonyx > Dicrostonyx torquatus. Next base: position 17,487,578 of record JAQHUG010000008.1, on the reverse strand, counting down.
GTATTTTGCTCTTATTGAAACAGTTTATATTTTAACTTTTGAGTGTTTATATAAGGCATTCGCTTTTGGATTGGAGGTTTTCTGAAACAGCAAAATAAACCAAAAAAAAAATCGCTATTTTCCCATTTTAAACCTATGGCATTTAGCACGGCTCTATTAACTATGCCTTTAGCCAGCAGAGTATCAGCCTTCTTCACTTTTGGTTGGTTACCAGACTATTCATTTCTTCCAGAAACAAACTGTTCCCTGAGTCAGTCATCAGAAATATTATGTATCAGATACTGCAGGGGCTGGCCTTTATCCACAAACATGGTGAGTTTCCTTGTAGTCGCATTGCCCTGTGACTTTATTATCAGGACCCACACAGGAATGAGATCTCATCTGCTAAGTTATGCCTGAGCACACTGATGCTGTTGTCTAAACATTGCCATTTTTATAATTGTGTGTAGATATCTATTATCTATAAGAGACTTTTAAGACATTTGATCATTAATCTCCTGCCTATATCTCTCCCCCAAAACTTTAAAAAAAAAAACCCTCTCTTATGGTGTTCTGGGCATGTTAGGGAAGGAATTCTCTTTTTAGACAGAAGTAGAAAGTAAACGGTTTTCTTTGACACACTGCACGGAGAACACCAAGCATGTGTGGTGCTAGACAGCAGGGGAGCCACCGTGGAGACATCGTGTGCCTGCAGTTTCCTGTGTTTACACACAGAGGGCAGCAACGTGATTTGGGGTTGCGGCTGATTTGTTTTGGTTGGTTTTCGTTGTTATTTTTCTTCTGTGTCAGGGATGCTTTCTGGACCAGCCTTGCCCTGGAGGACCTGTTCACTTCTGTTCTCTCAATGACAGTCTTTCCTCCAAACTTGTTCTGGAGAAGATTGGAAGCCCTTGATGGAGCAGGGCTGCTCCTGGGGATTCAGTAGTGTGCAGCGCCTGTGCGCGGTGTTTCGTGGTTGTCCTTGGCGTTTGCATCTAATTATCTCATCCTCTGAGTGGGATGGAAGCTGGCATTTATTTTTTTCTGAATCTCTTTCTCATTTAGGTTTATGTGATTTTGTTTGTCCATCGAACCAACATAATTATTGGCTCAGAAATCTAATATGTTTGCTGTTAACAAGAGTCTGTTTAGAATCACTGGCCATTTTGGGTATTTCGTTAGAAAGATATGTAGATTGTGTCGTGGTATCGCTGCACTTGGAACCTTGGCAGGCAGTGGTTTACAATGATGCTTAGAGAGCCGGGCCTCAAACCTCCACCAAATGTGGCCCTAACCACAGCTCTTCTTTCTCCCTAGTGAGGTCTTCAGGATCTGATGCCCAAGCCCACCTTAGGGAAGAATCCCCTTAAAGCTGATTTTCAAGGAGAGCCCTCATAGCTTCCCTTTTCCTGCCCGTGTCCACCATTATTTCATATACTGAGTTGGTAATAACGAGCGTTTTCATTACTGGGTTTTCAAAGGCTTAGCCGCCAGGGAAAATAGAACTGTTAAATAAACAAGAAGATTAGTTTAAATGTGTGGGACTCTTTTGTCAAGCGGGCTTTTCAAATATGTGATTAAACTTGGGGACTCTTGTGTTAAGCCCCAGAGTAACAGCGGGAACGAGACCGGCTGAATCAAGCCGAGTCAGGAAGCAATGGCCAAGCTTCTGCCTGTGCCTCTTCCTTCTTGTTTGTTACACAGTAGTGATGGTAGTGCATCCCCATTCCATAATGCCATGTAATAGGAGTAATAGGAGGTAGTCCCAGTGTGTCAGCAGCTTTCCCCCCATGTCACAAATTAAAATACGTGTCACACGGGCAGCTCTTTTTAATGACCTTCTGTGTTATGTGCAAGCCCCTCACCCTGCTGCTTCCTCCACAGGAAGCATCTCCTCTCCTAACCCCGTGTTGCTAGTTGGAGGGCTCGGTGCTACTGATATAAGCCCACGGTCGTGTGATGGTGAAAATCCACAAGCTGACTTACGGCCTTTCTCCTCTCTCACTTGCATAGGCTTTTTTCACAGGGACATGAAACCCGAAAACTTGCTTTGTATGGGTCCAGAGCTGGTGAAAATTGCTGATTTTGGACTTGCAAGAGAATTGAGATCACAGCCACCATATACTGACTATGTGTCTACCAGATGGTAACAATTATGTATAAGTTTTTCTATGTTGAATAGTGAATGATCTTTCCAGGGATTTCATATTTGGTTTTTAAAACAAAATATGGAGATTTTATGTTCTTTACAGAGGGGGAAGAATTGGCTCATGGCTATCCCAATAATGAAATAAGAGAAGAAAATAACTTTTCACTCAATTATTTATCCAACAAACAACATTGAATACCCTACCGTATGCTAAACATTACTGTACACACTGAGAACACAAGGCCATGAACAGAACAGAAGTCCTGTGCGGCTTACATGACAGCCAAGACACAAATAAGCTAAACACATGAGTAACCAAAATCTATGTCACGGTCCCAACTGCCCCTCAACATAGGACATTCTACTCAAGGGAAGGCTATTCAGTGGGAAAAAGGAACAGTCTACAGTGACATACAACACCATGCTACTTTCCTCTCCTGACCTGCATGTGGGCACGCGAACACCTGACGGTTTTGTCCATGGTTCATATGAAGTGTCACCTTCCCGATTACCCATCTGAAGACCTACCTCAAGCCACATGGTCATTTCCTCTACATTTGTAGCCAGTCAGGAAGTAGGTGTCCCGCCAAGTCCCTGGGATGCAGAAGGCACACTGTCCTTGGGCCTTGCTGGAAGCTATGAGCAAGCAGCTGCCCATCCACCTGTGACGTTACCCTGGAAACCACTTCCCTCACAACGCTTTCTGTTTCCACAGGTATCGTGCTCCTGAAGTTTTACTAAGATCCTCGGTGTACAGCTCCCCCATTGACGTGTGGGCCGTGGGAAGTATAATGGCCGAGCTATATACATTTCGACCGCTTTTCCCAGGGACAAGTGAGGTTGATGAAATCTTTAAAATCTGCCAAGTGTTAGGGACTCCCAAGAAAGTAAGTAGTCTCCTTGTTGTAACCTTTTGGGACCCCTCACTTGCTACTTGGCTTTTTTGTTTTATGACTGACTGCTTCTCATGTTAGCAGAGATGTGAGATATTTTCAGTTTCAAATAACTTCATACTTTAATAGCTTTCTTACAAAAATTCTTTGTAATCGAGTAACAATAAGGACTGGAAGAAGTCGGAATCCCACCAGATTTGAAGGGAGAAAAGGTGTTTGTTTTTCCTTAAGAAACGAACGGGGAGAGTCTGCCTAGAGCTTAAGTTTGCGCTGATGTTCATGACTCCGAGATTGCCCACGGAGACTGTCCTGCTTGGTCTGTGAATGCCCGTCTCCCATTCACTACGCCCTGGGACCCGAGACCTTATTTTCTCTTAGCCTTTTTGTGGTTTCCATTCTATTGCTACTGAATTCTGAGTACCTCTCCATGGCTGTTGCCTTTGGGGTAGACCTCACCATCTAAGATGCAGTCAGTAAATACAACGTGTAATTATACCTTTAATGAAGCCAGCCCTGGCCTCTCAGTTGGCAGATGCTAAGGCAAGAAGTTGATGGCCATTTCCCAACTGTAAGTGCTTTAACTTGGGGCTTGCTCTGTTGGGTGGTGGGGTCCCCTCAGGTGGAAGCCTCTATGTAAAGCTTCGTCCTTATTTGTTCAGGCACCAAGTTGTCACTGGGGCTGAAACCCAGAGTTTGGTATTTTGAAATCTGTAGATGTACTCTTTCATTTTTACTGCCTCTCTGTTCAATGTCATTTCCATAAGGCTTAGGGTCTGGTATTTTATTTGTACATTTGGTTTTTTT
>JAQHUG010000008.1:17455116-17469804 GCA_028555095.1 Dicrostonyx torquatus | reverse complement strand
ATTAAAGGGTTGTAGCATTAGGAAGGTTGAGAACCACTGTCTTAGATCCACCCTCAGGATTATAGGTGTCAGTTGTACCATATGGTTGCAAGAAAGCCTGGCCTCTTACAGGACCGATAGATCTGTAGTGCTGGCCTTCGAGGAAAGCAAGTGTTGTAGGTAGGACGTGCCACGGGTGCGCATGCGCACCTGCAGAGAGGCCTTGAGCTTCTCTGTTTACCCACAGTGGGACCTCAGTCACCTGATCTCTCACTCTGTAAGCCTCTCTTACTGAAAGGCGACGGCAGATAAAGTCTGTAGTGAAAACGCTAATCAGTGGTGCCCTCTGATCTGACCCTGAAACTAAGACTTTGTTCAGGAACTAGTGTCTCCACAGCTGGACATCAGAAAGACGCATTCCATAGCACTTTTGAAATCCTGTTCCGTGGAACCTTCTCTCTCCCACTGTTCACTCGCCATCCTCCCTTGGAGCCTGTTAATTCTGTGCCCTTTGACATTCCTGTGTTAGCCCTTCTTGATCCCTTTTAACACATGGCCACAGAACCTGCTCCCTCTCCACCACTCTGTCCTTGCTGCCTCTGGACTGTGCGTCTCATAGCTCTCCCTGGTTAGATCCTTGGCTGACTTACCCGGATGCCTTACCTAGGAGCATTTCTCTGTAGCTTTGGAGCCTGCGCTGGAACTAGCTCTTGTAGACCAGGCTGGTCTCAAACTCACAGAGATCTGCCTGCCTCTGCCTCCCAAGTGCTGGGATTAAAGGCGTGCACCACCACCGCCCAGCCAAAAATTGCTTTTTTAAAAGAAAGACTCTGATACTTCTGTTATCAACCTTCTTGGGACCATATTTTTCTAAGAAGTTTGGCTCTACTATCCAATGAATTATGAGAGTCACCCTCCATATCGGACTGTAACAGCCAAAAGAGCAGAATCTGGTCTGTCATGCCCAACACTTTCACCTTGTCCACTTCTTAGCACATGGTATGTACTCAGCTACATTTGCTAGCTGATTTCTATTTATCTGTTTGTTTATTGTGTATCAATGCCCTGCCTGCACATAATGCATGCATGCAGGCCAGAAGAGGACAACAGGTGTGAATCACCATGTGGTTGCTGGATATTGAACTCAGGACCTCTAGAAGAGCAGTCAGTGCTCTTAACCCCTGAGCCATCTCTCCAGCCCCACTAACTGACTTCCCAAAATATCCTTAAGGCAAGAAATTATTATGTAATGATGTAATGTATCATTAGCATAAAACTGTATTTCTGCCTCTTTGTAGTTGGTTCGTAGATATCCAGTCAAGGCTCATCCACTCATAAAACTACAATTCTCGCCGGTATCTGTTTCCAACAAAATTAGAATATTTATCCTAAGAACTTCAATTAAAATGGCTATCTTCACTAGTACATTTATTCACTTTAAGAAAAATCCCTGCCCAGGGCTACTGAAGTCAAGGAGGAGAACCTAAAGCCACACTTTCTTCAGCCAGCATAATCTCTAATTACACTCTACATATTTGCCTTCCTACCCACAGATAAGAGTAGTCCTCACCCCTCACCAAGGAAACCTCTTTGCAACAGACAGAGACCGCTCCAGAAAACCACAACCAACCAAAATGCAGAGATGTAGAGCCCAGTCTCAGTGCATACACCTGCAACACAACCCCCACAGGGAACAATGTGGAAGAGCTGGAGAGACTGTAGGAGCCAGAGAATCAGGGAGTTTGCTGGGAGATTGTGTGTCCTAGGAAGGTCAGAAGCCACACCCAGAAAGTCTCACCAACACAGGGTCTAACCAGAAGCTGAACAAGGACAATGACAGACTTGCTGAAAGTGGGTGGGGCGCAGGAGGAAGACGGTGAGGCCTCAACCAAAGAGCTACAGGCAGCTAAGGAATGAAGAGAGTAGAAGAAATTACACCAGCTCTCTGTGCCATACCACACGGTCAGCCCTGAAAACACACAGTAACATTATACAGACTAATTTAGGAACACACACATACATGTACATAAATGCATGTAACATTCACTGAAAAAGAGGCCTTGAATTTGAAAGACTATGGAAGAGAATATTGGGGGATTTGGAGAGAGGAAAGGGAGGGGAGAAATGATGTGGTTACATTATAATATCAAAAATAAAGGAAAAAGAAAAAACTTGTCACTTTTTTTTTTCTGAAATCTAGAGTAAAATTCTAGGTGGTTCAAGACATCCTACAGTCTGTAAAATGCAGTTTAACCACAATGCCATTTTTGGTTCAAATGATTTTAATTATTGAATGCACAAAAATTTAAATATATAAATAGGTTGTTTTTCTTTGCTTTAGTTTTGGAATTTTTGTTTTGGCTTAGTTTGGTTTGGCTTTTTGAGACAAAGTTTCTCTGTAACAGCCCTGGCAGTCCTGGAACTCGATCTGTAGACCAGGCTGGTCTCAAACTCGCAGAGATCTGCCTGCCTCTGCCTCCCAAATTCTGAAGTTAAAGGCTTGCAGCACTATTCTCGCTTTTATAAAGAGAAAGTTTTAAGACCAAAAACATACACATTTAAGATTATTGCCATGGCTCTGGAACCTTCCCTAACCCACATTTCAGTGCTGGGATTGCAAATGTGCACACCACAGCAGGCTTTTACCTTGGTGCTGGGGACCCAGTTCAGGTCCTCACATTTGTACAGAGAGTACCTGCCGAGCCACCACCTTGGGAGTAATTTGGTTTTTTTTTTTTTTTGAGAGATAGAGAGAGTGTTTCTCTTTGTAACAGTTCTAGACGTCCTGGAACTCTCTTTATAGGCCAAGCTGGCCTCAAAGTCACAGAGATCTGTCTGCCTTTGCCTCCTGAGTGCTGGGATTAAAGGCCATGCCTTACATAGTAAACATTTTAATGCAAGAAATTGTATCCTAGTGCACCTTCCTTTTTAATCTTAATTTCTTTTAGTTTGTGTAAAAATATAGAATTATGACATGGCCATACATGTCTAAGGCTGGCCTTGCTCAGACTTGCTCCTTCCTCACATTTCCTTGCTACTGACCCTTCCTGCCAGCCCTGTCCTTTTCCTCAAGTGTTCCCCTCCCCTTTCATATACTGCGTGCACCTTCTTTGCAGATAACTATCAATTATAGCTCCATTTGTAAGTGTTCGCCAGAAGCTGGATCCACAGGGATTAAGCTTGTAAGACAGAGAAGCTATTTACTCAACTGGTGCTTCCTCAGAGAAGCCATAATGGGCTCTTCAAGCTCCATGCTCTGGTTTCAAAAGAAACACTATGTCTTATACACACGAAGTCTTCCTAAGGAAGCCAGCGTGTGAGTGGGGAAGCCCACCTACCAGGGGACTGTGCTGACTCCATCAGTGACGACATCAACATCAGCTCGTGACATCACCAGCATGAAACCCACGGGCTTAGGCCGTGTAAAGCTGCCGGCATCCCAGTTCAGCTGAGCAATAATCAAGCTAACGCAAACAAACTCAGGACCCGCTCATACCTTCTACACAGAAGTTACAAAGACTCCTTTTGGCCACTAGCCCAAAGCCTAAGACAGAACTGACATTTCAGACTTCAAAAGAACATATTAAAAGCCAACTTGCTCACTTGGTTGGTGGTGGCACACACCTTTAATCCCAGCACTTGGGAGACATACAGGCAGATCTCTGTGAGTTCGAGGCCAGTCTGGTCTACAAAGCGAGTTCCAGGATGACCAGGACTGTGCAGAGAAACCCTTTCTCCAAAAACAAACAAACAAAACAAAACAAAACAAAACACAAAAGCCATCCTCCTCCCAAGTGCATCTTCAGTACCTTTTCAGCCCCAGGTGGTGGTGAGCTGTAGGCATTTGCTGTGTCCTGTAGTGAGAACTTCTTGGGTTTCCCTGTGTCCCAGGTCACACCTTTTTTCCTGCTCTGCCAACTGTTCATCAGGGGTCTGGCTCAAGTATGCATTTTGAAGCAAGTGAAGGACATGGAACCATCGTGGTTTTGCAGGAAAATGTTCCTCCTCATCTTTCCACGGGGTACTTCACGGAAGTGTCACGTGTTCGTTGCTATTGATATTTTATACTACAAGTGGTGAAGCGTGTGCTGTCAGTATTCCAGGGTCATGCTGAGGGCTCAGGATCATGATAGAGTTCACTAAAAGGAGCAAACCTTGGCTATGCTTCAGCTAACCTACATTTATGTGTAGACTCCTGTCCCCAGGATGTCTAAACATTCATCTTCCTTTGGGTTCACAGTCACACTCTAACTTTGAACATGACTGCTTCGTTGTTTTCTTTAGGTGTGAATCCCAAGAATGTGTCCTTGGTAGCCGGGGGCAAGGATATCAGTGCACACGCTTGGAATAGCCAACTGTTTCCTAAGTCATTGGGATCCGTGGGGACGGAACTTGCTTTCAAGAGGAATAATGCAGGTAAGAGATACATGCCACCTGTCAGTGTCTGATGCTTGATTGTAAATAGACCACAGGCATCGTTGTCCAGTGACAAGCTGTGTGACTCCAGGGGAGAAGGAGATACACAAAATCACCCAAATCATTCTCGAGCACAGGTCGTCTTCAGTTCATCAGCCCCTCTCTCCCTCATCCAGGGTCCTTCTAGGGTGTCTTCCTAGGTGGCCCTGCCTTCTTAGCACACGCCCTTTAGTTCTCCCACCTCACAAATAGAAAAGACTTCTCACTGGCCAAGTCGAATAACATTGTCCAAGGTGCCAGTCAAAGGGACAGTCGGACATGTTGAAAGATGAGGAAACCCTCATGAATGGGGAGCTAATCCTTGTGGAAGTTGTGTGGCTGCTGGGAAGATCCAGAGTTTGAGGCCATCCTGGGCTACACAGACTATGTCACCTCCCCCTTCAAAGTCAAGGGGTTTCCAGTCTTTAGCCCTTAGAAAATTAAAAGAGGACCTCATTGAACTGTAAGCAGGCAATTAATTAAAAACCATTGTCACAGATCGCTATGCCATTATGGTCCATAAAGTGCAGAGAATAGTAACAAAATGATCCTCAGCAAAGTGTTCATATCAACAAGGTTTCCCCAGGCTTCTCTCTGCAAAAGTGAAAATCATGACAAGAAAACAGAGCTATGGCTGAGGCCTCGCCTGCCCCTATAGCAAACACTCACTTGCTGGAACACAAACAGCTTGAGATAGTACGCCTCATTAAACTGTGTTCCTAGCAATAGGTACCTTCCATGCTTAGGCATCAACATTTATAATGTTATCTTTTTATTAGTTATATGCAATGAATCATTATAATTTAACAATATAAGAAAGTGTATTTACTATGGTTACAGAAAGCTATATTTTTTCTAACATATACAACTTTTGAATGATGAGTTTATACCTTTAAGTCTAAAGTTCTATTTGGATAGAATCTGGGAGCTAATGTATGATTTAGGAGTAAGGGATGGCGATGAGACTTTAGCCTGTGAAAGAGTGTCTGCTCACATACTTGTCCATCAGAGCTGGCAGACTTTTATTCAGGTGACATTTAGACTCCATTTTAAATTGGTTTTATAAGGTCCATGATGATGGTGAAAATTTTAGTTATCAACTGAAAAGTGTGAAGTACTAAGTTCTTTAAAATGTGACTAGTGCTGGTGTCTTAGGGTTTCTCTATGTGAAGAGACACCATAACCATGGCAACTCTTAGGAAGCAAAAACATTTAGTTGGGTGGCTCACATCTTCAGAAGTTCAGTGCATTATCATCATGGCGGAGAGGATGGCAGTGTGCAGGTAGACATGGTGCTGGCTACATCTTGATATGCAGGCATCAGGAAGTGGACTGTGACACTGGGAGTAGCTTGAGCATCAGAGACCTCAAAGCCCACCCCCACAGTGACACACTTCCTCCAACAAAACCACACCTTTTAATAGTGTCACTCCTTGTGAGACTATAGGGGCCAATTACATTAAAACTGCCACAACTGATCAGGAGAGTTTGATGGTGGTGGTCACAGCACATGAACAGTCTAGTAAGCACCCTGATGTCACGTTAACACCCTGGACCTGGGACATGCTCGCATGAAACCCAGCTCTCACTTCAAATGCAACAAGAGGTCGTTTATTCTTGAGCCACATATGAGTAACCATGGCTGGGAAGCAAATTCAGGTTGCCTGGGTAACACGTTCCAACCTAAAAGTGGTTACATGAGACTTTATCAATTACAGAAGAAATTCACAATTCAAAGCATTTGCCCAATACATTGGTGGGATGGCAGGGGTGTGTGTGTGTGTGTGTGTGTGTGTGTGTGTGGTGGCAGTTGAGGGGGAGGATGGAATGCTGCAATAGGTTTCACATTCTTGATGACATCTTTGCTTTTGGGTTGCTAGACACTCATGATCTGGTAAGAATATGTTTAGATTAAAGGATGTTAGGTCAGACACTGGGAGTGGGCAATAAATGGCTTTTAAATGGACTAAAAAGAGACAAAGATCCTTGGCTCTGGATTGTAACATTCTAACTCTCCACCATCTAGAAGTTCTAGTCAGTCATCTCACGTCATAGCATCCTCGGCATACGTGTGGTTTGGGTTTTGTGTTTGGAGGCAGCTGTAGTTTATAGACTTCTGTCAAGTTCTGCTACCAGTTCCACTTGCCCATTTAACAAGGCTGGAGCACCAGACTACACCTCTGTAGTCCATTTATTTCATCTCAGCGATTTCAAAGTAGTATTTCCGGAGGTTGTTACTTATACAGATCGGTTCAGATGATGGTGCCAAAGTTTGGAGCATTTTAATTCACAGTCAGCACCGCAGGGAAGCTGTGACGGCGCATGGAGACATTTCTCGTTGTAGAGCTCTTTCTGGGTCTCTCCACTAACCATCTAACCCATTTTCCCTCTGCTCTCCTTTAACACTCCCCTTGCGGCTTTCTCTCACCCACCTTCCTTTAGAAGAAAGCATTATTAAACCGATTGAACACCTGTCATGCTCTGAAAAGTCTGCTGAGAAGCTAGAGGACCTGCAAGGTAATTTTTGGGCACTGCAAATGAATAGATGGCTTTGACTCACTGGCTCTCTTCTCAGTGGCAGCTCCAAGCCTCTCACAGAAGGCCAAGGTGACCTGCTTCAGGGTCAGGTCAGGGCCGAGGGGAAGAGCAGCTTTCTTGAGCCGCCCAGAGCGTCGTCTTTCCTTTCAGATTCTCTGTGCTCGCCTTTGTAATTATGTCATAAATTAGTTATGGCCATTTCTAGGAATCACAAAAATCACTCTGTTGAAAGTAAAGAATAGTTTCTTGTTTTGTGATCAATATTTCTAGGATTTAGAAAAAAAAATCCTGATGTTCCTTTCTTAGACATCCACAACCATTGTAAAGAAAACTGGCATTAATGGCAGTGGTGGATTTCAGGGGGACGGGGTATTGATTGACATTAGCTGTTTCTACAGCCAATACCAGCGACTAGCTTCCAGCTTAAAAACTTTTCCAGTGCCGGGCAGTGGTGGCGCATGCCTTTAATCCCAGCACTCGGGAGGCAGAGGCAGGCGGATCTCTGTGAGTTCGAGACCAGCCTGGTCTACAAGAGCTAGTTCCAGGACAGGCTCCAAAGCTACAGAGAAACCCTGTCTCGAAAAACCAAAAAACAAACAAACAAACAAACAAAAAACCTTTCCAGTCCCACATACATAAAACCTTTCAGCAAGCAAGCACCACATGTAATAAGCCAAAATAATTTAAGAATTGATTGCCAGGTCCGTTTATTCTTTGTAAAGTCTTTTGGCAATGAGACAGCAGTGGACAGCTGCCTAGTGCATGGCTTCTAGTGTCTGCCTTCCCATTTTGCTTGTTTCCCATTATTTTTATTTTCAGTTAGTTATTAAAGCCATTTTCTCCGCCTATAAGATGGTGTTTCCTTAGCTATCATTCATGCCTAGTGCTTGTGACGTCCAGTAGTTACTGCATTTGCCACAGTGAAGAGGAGGTGAGCACAGGCTCACCAGGCTCTGAAGTGGCTGCTGGATGCGAGCATGGCTTTGGACTTCTTTCCAAGTCTTTTGAGGCTTTGGAGGCTGGAGTTCAGCTTGTCTAACATACATGACGCTGCAGGCTGAAGTCCCAGCACCACCTAAGCCAGGTGGGGTGGCACACACCTATAATCCCAGCACTCAGAGGAGTAGTGGTAGTGGGAGGAGCAGAAGTTCAAGGTCATCCTCTACTAATATCAGATCTGCCTTTTGAAGTAACAGGTGATTCCCAGTGAGCACTGGGGGTGAGAAGGCCGCTGCACTTGCTTAAATGCATTAGTGTTAAAAATTATACAGATGCACCAGTCACTGGATGGCACATCCTCTGGACATCACTCATCTCCAAGCCGACTCCCTCATCCTGACCCGAATATCCTCCTCTACACCTCCTTCCCCCAAACTTGATTCTCCTCCCACATTGCCCCCTAATGCATGCCATCCAGTCACCTAGGCTACAAACACAGAGACTCTATTCCCCTCTTCCCTCCCCCCACCACACACACTGTAAACCCACCCGGTTCTCTTCTCCAGCTTACTTCCAACCTAATCTCGCCAATACCAGTGACCTCATGGTTGGGCTCTGCCTTTAGATCCCTCATCAGCCCATCCTGTGCCATCTTCAGACTGATCTTGCTAACAATGAGGGTGAGACTGAATGACGAACATTTATTGGCTGTAGATTCTATGAAAGAGCTTTCCTACATATCCAGAACCTAGAAGCCTATAAATATCTTCAACACACATCCTAAGAACTGGTGTCCTCAAAAAGTCCATTGTGTTCAGTGTTCAGATCCTGGCTCGGTTCTTTACTCACTGGGAGCTCAGGCAAGCCATTCACTATCAGAACCACAGGGCATCAAAACAGTGCTTCTGAGCTGTTCCGAGACTGAGCGAGGGTTTCTGGGACCAGCATAGCATGGTGCCTAGAACACCGTAGCTCGTAAAACAGCAGTTGACAGTAAGAAGGGTAGTATAAGTAGTCAGAGTCGCTCTGCAGCACCTTAAAAGCCTCCTTCTGACCCGAACCCCCTGATGCATCGGCAGGAACCCTTGGAAGCTACACCACTTACAACCAGACAGGATACATGCCTTCCTTTCTCAAGAAAGAAGTGGGGTCAGCTGGCCAGAGGATCCACTTGGCACCTCTTGGTGCGTCGGCTTCGGGTAAGAGCGATCTCCTCATACAGATTTCGTACTGGAAGAGGCTTGCCCTTCTAAGATTATGAGGTCCGTTTTCTTGAGTGAGGACGTTTAAATTAGTCTCACGGTATTAACACTTCTCAGTGGTTCCCCTCCCACCATGGTTTCTGCCCAGAGCTTCGCCTCAGAACCAAAGAACATCAGCATTGAGAAAGGAAGGCACAGAGCCCTGTAAGGGGAGAGAGTGAAGGAGGAGGGGGCAGGAAAGGGCAGCTAGGGAGGCCCAGGAGCCTGAAGTGCCAAGCCCTGCCCTGGGGCTATGGCTACGGGACAGCAGCAGGACACAGCAGGCTCCAGCAGGAGCTGCTTCAGTGACATGAGACAGACTGACAAAAATGTAGTTTGTACACATAGTGATTTCAAGAGCTTTCTAGAGTGGACGGTGTGGTTACCGTCTGCCCGGCCCTCACGCATGCCTTGTGATGGAGACTGTCCTTCGTGGATGATGTTTCCTGAGGTCACAGAACTAGTTGAGCCAGGGAAGACAAACACGGAGCTGCTCCCTCCCAAGAGCCGCTTTACCCTAGCCAGTCTTCAGCGCCTTCTGCCTGGTGCTCAGCGGCTCTGTTTTAAGAGGCGGGATTCGTGATGCAGTTTCTCCCCCTTGGTTTTTGCGATGTCAGATGACAAGGCAGTTGGTCCCTCCGCCTCTGAGGTCGTGGTTAATTGGGGTCAGCTTGTGCTATCGCAGCACAAGGCATGAAAACCACACGCAGAGGTGCCCCGGAAATGAAGGGTGACAAGCCAGGTAGAGTGATATTTGCTTCAAATTCCAGTGCGTGGGAGGCTGAGGCAGGAGGGTCAGAAGCCCTAGGCCTGTCTGGGCTGCATAGTAAAACAGAGGAGAGAGATGGGAAGTGTTGGCTTGGAGCCCTCCAGGTTTGATGATACATAACATTCTCTGAATTCATTTAAAATAGATATCCTCCAAGAAGCATCCAAGATAAACAGTAAGGCAGATGACCCCAAGTTTGGTTTAGGGTTCAAAATGCTCTCCCCACTGTCCAACAGGACCTTGCGCTGAGATGACTGTTTAGATTTGTCGTCTTTTGCAGGACAAACAGCTGAGAGAGCTGGAAAGGGAGAAGGGGGGGGTCGACGGTCGCTCTCACCTGTCCCCAGTGGGCTGCTTTCATGGTACTCATTTGCTGTATCAGGCCATAAAACGTGGTTGTTCCAGTATCTTTCTTCTAAACAACAGACACCCATGTCGCGAGCACTTTATGCACAGCGGTGGATTTTAGGAAGCCCCTGAGAGTTTGAGGCTAGTCTTACAGTGTGTCGTTAACTAGTCTTACAGTGAGTCGTTTACCACGACTAAACATCCGGTTTTGATACAAACAGCAAAATGTGATGTTTAGGAGAACTTTGCTATCTGGGTGCTCACTTTTAGAAACCGAGAGCGGGACTTTTATTTAAAAAAATTAATGAAGGGCTTTTCTGTATCGAATCTGTGAGCTTACCATGCATAGTCCTGCTTTCCCTTTTTAAGTAAATTGCTCTCACCTTTTCCTTTACTCTGTTTATCAGCTTTCCCTCCAGGTGGTGGTAATAGGTGGAGAGGCAAAAAAAAAAAAAAAAAAAAAGAAGAAGTAAACATTGCTTGCTCCCAAGTGGTGCATGCAACCCATTAGGAAAACACTGCCTTCCAGTGCCCCCCTCCAAACACAACCAGGCCATTACCGTATTTACTCAACTATTCCCTCCCCTCTATAGCCGCCCTCTCGCTCTCTTTCCTTACCCTCAAGTTTCGCAAGGGAAAAAAAAGGCAAACTAATGTCTTCATATCCTCCAAGGTTTATCTAAAAATTCCTGATTGGAGCTGGAGAGATGCTCAGTGGCCAAGAGCACTTGTTGCTCGTGAACAAAGTCCGGGTTCGATTCCCAATGCCCACATGGCTGTTCACAACTACCTGTAACTCAGGTTCCACGGATTCTGACGCCCTCTTCTGACCTCTTTGGGCATTCAACACACATGGTACATATACATATATACAGGCAAAACACTCATACACATAAGACAAAAACAGATCTTTTTTAAAGGCTGCTCTTTAAGGGTTTGTGTGATCACACATGGTTTTACCAATTAAACAAACAATGAAGCTTGTAAAGTTGGGTTCTGGTTCACGGCAGAGCTCTTGTCTATCCATGTGTCTAATGCCTGGTTTCAGTTCCTAGTACTAAAAAGAAGAGGAAAAGAATGGGAGGGAGGGAAGGGAAAAACGAAAAGAAAAGGAGGGGCTGGAGAGATGGCTCAGAGGTAAAGAGCATTGACTGCTCTTCCAGAAGTCCTGAGTTCAATTCCCAGCAACCACATGGTGGCTCACAGCCATCTACTATGAGATCTAATGCCCTTTTCTGGTGTTCAGGCAAAAAGTGCAGCCAGAATACTGTATACATAATAAATAAATGATAAATTTTAAAAAAGAAGAAGAAAAGGAAAGGAAACAGTAGAGCCAGATGTGATAGCACACACCTTTGATCCAGGACTCAGGAGGCAGAGGCAGGCTCTGGGAGCTGGAGGTCAGCCTGATCTACATAGTGAGTTCCAGGTCAGCCAGAGCTATATAGTAGTATCTTAAAAAATTAAGAGAAATCAAAATTCTAGATAGCACATTTTCACTAGAGAGAGAGAGAGAGAGAGAGACTACAGAACTTTATAGGTACACCTTCCATGAAGCCCGAGTTCCACACAGTTTCATGTATGTCTTTAGTAGTACTGCCGTGTTTGAATGCTATTTAGGATGTAACCACAGCATGAGATTAGTCACCATGCTGAGTGCTTCTCACTGACTAAGGGACCACGGATGTCTCCTGGTCAGTTCGCAGACCAGGAGACAACATCTGAGTAACAAATCAGAAACGCTGGCTCTTAGGCCATGGAAAATTCTAGTAAATATCTGTGTAATGCCCTACATCAGTTCTGGGAGAGTAACGATGAACTGACCCTGGCTGAGGCCAGCCTGGGCTATGTAGTGAGTGTTCCATTCCAGTCTGAGCTACATAGTAAGAACGCGCCTCCAGAGAGAGAGAGAGAGAGAGAAAGAGAGAAGAAAGAGAAAACTAAATGCAAACCTTCACATTTGCTCCACAGCTTTCAAAGATAAATCCACACTTTCCTACAAAATGAAGATGAATTGCTTTATTTTGAATTTGATAATCAAATAAATGAAATTCTGATTTCTTTCAGAATATGCCTGGAACACAAAACCTAGCAGAGGCTCGTTTTCAGGACGAACTTACAATCCCACAGCAAAAAATCTCAATATCATGAACCGCACACAGCCAGTCCCCTCGGTGCACGGGAGGACGGACTGGGTGGCCAAGTACGGAGGCCACCGGTAGGAGAGGTGGAGACCCTGAAGCATCACGCCACAGAGGATTACCAAGCCCCTGACCCTGGGAGATGTCTACAGAGTCTATTTCTACTGAGTTTCCCCAAGAAACACACCACTGTGGGTACCTCGAAGAGCAGAAGTTGGCTCCCATTTTCTTCCTTTCCTGGAAATGCCATGCGTTTTAACTCATGGCCCGCGCGGTGCTGATGCAGCACCGTGCTGAGACTTTCGAGCGGGATTTTACAGAGTATTGAATAAACTATTTGCCAAAGTATTAAGTATTTGATCTACAAATTACTAGAAAAGTGCATAAGCTTTTATAGCTATGACTCTGGGAAGTAAGGGTACAGAATTTCACTCTTGCTTGCTGCCTGTTAGCCTAAGCTGCTGTTCTGCTCACTGCAGAGACCAAGTGGCCTGAGCAGTTTTCATAGTGGGAGGCAGGCCTCTGGGTGGACTTGGCGGTGGCTCTCTCCACCTTGGCAATGTCAGAAAGATAGTAGCTACCTTTTGGTTTTCTACATTTGGAACTCTGAGATGAGTGACGGGGCATCTCTTAGCAGAAAACAAACTTCCCTCCAGCCTCGAGAGACTAGCAGAGTGTGCCAGGCTGTCTCGAGCATTGTTGTCAGACCTTGAGCAAACTGAACTCACGATGACCGTCAGACTCTATGGATGGTAAGTTCTACATTGCTCACACCAGGGTTCTCGTCGTCTCATCAGTAAGAACATTCTGGAAACCATATCTGATGCTTGTTCATCTGACTCTCCAACTCTTGTTTCTGGTTTCTACCGGATACAAAGGTAAAGTGTGCCAGCCAGCTGGCCCCCAGGCAAACCCTGGCTGCTGCAGGTTCTGATCTTCATGTTCCAGCCACAGAGCGAGCACGCTCAGTTGCCATGGCAGGGTTTCGTGTACTTCATTGTCCCTAGTTTTGTTACTAAATTGTTTTTTAATAGATATTTTGAAGTTGGACTATTTTAAACCTTTCACTTGCGAGGCTGGACATGATTAGTACTGTATATTCTTTTGAAAGAATAATGTTATTGCCTGCTGATATTTTTATGTATGTCTGGCTTTGTAATGGATGCTGATATAATTGACATCATTTTGTGGGCATTGCTCAGAGGCACATTATCAAATCATATATTTTTGTAGAGAAGATATAGCTGTTCATATTTACATGTTTAAAATGTTAAACTTGAAATGATAATTTATCCTAGTCCTGATGGTTATATGTATTTATACAGTTTTATTATCTCAGAGCTAATAAAAATTCCTTGGTGTTTCTGAGAAACATGGACTCTGATTACATAGAAGGATAACTAGTGTGTTTTTTATTATTAAAACTTATATTCTGTGGTCCATTTCATTGTGGTTATTTTTCATGTTTTTATTTTTTTAAGCAGCATATATGTTCAGCATCGTATGACATCTTTGAACAGTGTGTTTCTGTGGCTCTCCTTTTCCCATCTCCCCTACCCCTTAGCTGCTTTTCTCACCCTTTCTATCACGTCCCCTGTGTCCTTCCTCATCACCTATCAGTACCCTTTCTCAGTCTCCTCTCTAGGTCTGTAGACTTTACCAACCCTTATACTTTTGTGTACATACATACATACACGTACACATTATAGGCTAGGAGTCACATCGGAGGAAGAACATGCAGGTTTAGCCTGTTTTGGGCCCTCTTGCTTGATATCATACTTTCTCAATTCATCCATTTTCCTGAAAATTTATTTTTTTTGTTATAGCTTATTTTCCGTGTCTACAGCACACTTTCATTTTCCATTTGTTAGTGGTTATCTAAGCTGGTTTCATTTCCTTGCTGTCATAGTATAGCAGCAGTAGGTATGTGTGCAAGTGTCCCTGGCAGGGGATGGGGCCTCCGCAGGGCTTGTTGCTCTACTCCTTTGTGGAAGTTTCAGGTTTACAGAGTATGAGTTCCCATGTTCCCTTCATCCTCCCCCAGATTTCCCCATTATCAACATCTTGCATCTCTGTGGTACCTCTCTCTTCCTCTCTCCCCCTCCTTTCCTTCTTCTTCTTCCCTCTCCTATGCTGGGGATGGATCCCAAGGCTTTATACATGCTAAGCTACACTAAGTCATACTCCCAGGCCTTAGAATCTATGTCTCTAACTGTGTAACATGAGGGCTGACTTGTTGGGGTTTCTGTCCTGCCCAGTACCCCACAGCCGGCAAGCC
>JAQHUG010000008.1:17424232-17452116 GCA_028555095.1 Dicrostonyx torquatus | reverse complement strand
AGGGCTAGCCAAGAACAGGCTGGTGATGATGGGCCAGGCAGAGTTTAAATGAATATAATTGTCATGTGGTTATTTCAGGCATAAGCAAGCAACCAGCAGCTGAGCGGGCCGGCGGCTGGGGGCTGGGGGCTGGGGGCTGGGTGCCGGGAATACAACCTGCACCTCTCCCCCCTTTTATACAACATAACTGGTCTATTTCTAGAACACCCCATAGCTGGAACCATAGACTATCTTACTCTTTCAGACTGGCTACTTTCACTTAGCAATTGTGCATTTAAAGTTCCTACATGTGTTTAGTTCCAGAGCTTCTTTATATTTATAATCTGTGAATCAATTTTTGTTGTCACATACTAAAGGACATCTTCATTGATTCCACATCTGGGCAGGAGAATTGCAAGTTCAAGTCCTATCTGGGCCATAAAACAAATTCAAAGCCAGCCTGGACAACTTAGCAAGACCCTACAGCAAAATCAGTAAAAGCCTGCTCCACGGTAGAGTGCTTGCTCTGCACGCACAAAGCTCTGGATTCAAACCAGTGCCACAAAATGACAAAAATAACATCTTTTCTTTCTTGTTGCTTTTCCTTTACAAGACCAACACAGTGGGGGTGATGTGGGATTTTCCTCTGGATGCATTGGTTAATACAGAAGTTCCTTTGGCCTGTGGCAGGGAAGAATTTAGGTAGGCGGGAAAACTAAACTGAATGCAGGGAGAAAGGTGAGACACACCATGTAGTTGCTGAAGGAGAAAGATGTCAGAAGGTTACCAGTAAGCCACAGCCTCGTGGCAATATACAGATTAATAGAAATGGGTTAATTTAAGATATAAGAGCTAGCTTGGAATATGTCTGAGCCATTGGCCAAACTGTTGTAATTAATATAGTTTTTGTGTGGTGATTCAGGTCTGGGTGACTGGGAAATGGAAAAGTAGTTGGCAGGCAGGGATGTACTTTGGCTCATCATTATGAAGGTACTGACCCAAATTCCAGTAGCCCTACTGCTGGGTGTTGGACATGGTGGTCGGATAGAACACTTGCCTAACATGTATGAGGCTCTCTGGGATGTTTGCTCAGCACTGCTAGACAAAATCACCATGCAGTGAGACCAAAAGCATGTTTAGCTCAGATGTGCCTAGGATATGCTCGATCCCACATTTGATCCTTAGCGCCACAAACAATAATCAAGCTGCAAATGGTGGCACACACCTGTAACCCCAGGTACCTGAGAGGCTGAGGCAGGATTACTTAAATTTAACTGAACATGGCCAGCCTTGCATAACCACACTCAAATTACTTTAATCTGATTCTCCAGAGAATAGACCTGCACTATGCACCACTCAACTGTAAATGTTTTTTTTTTAAATTGTTGATATCATTGATTTGATACAACTACATGTGGAAGGCAATCACTATGACAAGGGCTATAGAATCATTTCAGATGGTTTTTTGTTTTGTTTTGTTTTTTCAAGACAGGGTTTCTCTATAGTTTTGGAGCCTGTCTTGGAACTAGCTCTTGTAGACCAGGCTGGCCTCAAGCTCAGAGATCCACCTGCCTCTGCCTCTCAAGTGCTGGGATTAAAGGTGTGCACCACCACTGCCCAGCCTTGTTTCAGATCTATTAAAGAGTTTTCAAGACAGCATCATCAAGCACCTGTCCTTGATATGACTACAGCAGCCATTTGACAGCAGGACATAAAAAAAAGACCTAGGGTCTCAGATGAGAAACGAGTCAGTGCTCCAGTACAAAATCATGCAGTCCACAGTACAGTGCCCGGATCAGCTGCACAGAATTCTGGGTATTACAATTCAAGAATGCTAAAACCTGTAACACCACCACTCCAGAAGATGAAATGTGAACTCAAGGCCACCATGGGGTATATAGAGAGATCCTGCCTTTAAAGGAGAAAAGACGTGCATGTCAAGACATACCCTCTATTATAAATACGGTGCAGATATTCAGAACTGTATTTAAGGATGATCTGGATGGCAGGCACATCTCTAATCCTAGCACTTGGAAGGCAGAGGCAAGGTAGTGAGCAGAGGAAGGTAGCTCAGGCTATACTACAAAGGGAGGCTGTATTTGCAGACACTAAGCCTGCTTTCAAGACACATAGAGCAGATGTGAGATTAAGTCCCTGTTTACATGACAGTCCTATCTTAGAAATTCCCAAAGGGTTTTATGTATGTATTTTGGTTTTGGGTTTCTGAGACAGCATTTCTCTGTATAGCTTTGGAGCCTGTCCTGGAACTCACTCTGTAGCCCAGGCTGGCCTTGAACTCACAGAGATCCACCTGACTCTGTCTCCCAAATGCTGGTATATGCTACCACCACCCAGCTCACAAATTATTTTTAAAACAAGCTTCTGGACAATGTACAGTCAAACAATAACCTTCCTCTGTCATTCCAAATGGGAATCTGTAAGTATGACACTCACAGGATCCCCTCATGGCTCTTCACTGTCCTGCTCTCCACAGCTCAGCAACACCCCAGTCACTCTGACAAAGGACACCCGAGAAGTGTTCTTAATAGCAAACTTTATTTTCACTGGTATTTCACAGTAACATGATTTCATAGCAGACCTATAAAAAGATCCCACATCACAAATGTCACCAAGAGATTTCACACACTTCTGGGCAGGACTTGTGGCTCTGGGCACCCCCGTGTTGACACCCTTGTCTACTGGTCCAGAAAGGAGACATGCCATCACACAAGATCGAAACTGCATGAAGGCAGCATCTGCTCTCGGGCTGGACACCCGCCACCCCTGACCATTGACAACAGCAAAAGCTCATCATCACCTCTGTGTGCTTGGTGGACATTTGTAAAATGTCAGAATATGTAAATACGCTGCACTTTTTTGTTCAGACATTGTAAATGTGGACATTTGGGGAGTTTCAGTTCTTCAGGAGTCCAGGCAGGGGTGTGGCTACTATGGATGAGAACTCAACACACTGATCCCAAGCTTGGCAACCATCAGCAAACTGTTCAAAGAAAAAAACAAGTGATCAGGCTAACGGCATACAAATGACTGCTGTTTTAAAGGATCAAAGCCTGCAGGTCCTGCTCAACTGTGTATGAAGGAAGGTGTTGAAGTAGAGCAGTCTGGAAGAAACCATCTCTGTCCAGGAGGCAAAGAAAAACCACAGAAGTCTCACAGGGGCACATGGTACCCCTAGACCAATGCCAATAATCTGAGAAAATGAGGGGAAGAGAGAACAAGGCCTCAGAGGTCACAAGGCCAATTAATAGCAGGTCTCCTGCCTCCCAGCCTAGTGGTTGTGACCTTGGCCAACTATGTTATGTTTCCAGTGAAAAGACTTTGGTCAACAGCATAACCATAGCCAAAGACAAGCAAGTATTTTCCTGAGACAGGTTTTGTTGTTTCTTTTGTTTTTGTTTTCATTTTTTTTTAATTCTCCTACCTCCAGAATGTGTTTATTATATTTAAGAACTTGATTTAAGACAGTTTCACAATTAAAATTAGAAAATGGGATTCAGTAGAAGAAATCCCGTTTTAGCAAATCTTGTAATATAGGACATTCAAGTAACTAAGAAATAGGGAACCAACATGGACAGTCTCACACAGTCACACCCAAGGGTTTGCTCAGAGGCTTGTGACATTAGTAGTGGAGTCTAGGATAGTCCACAAGATCATGTCTACAGTGAATGAATATACTTCATTCCTAAATCAACTACGAAGGCTTTTCCCATCTTTTCCACTTGTGGAGAAAACTCCCTCTAAAAAACGGGAGTTAAGTCTAGGATCAGGCACACTGAGGTGAGCACATTTCTGAGTGAATGAAGTGTCTTGAGCAAAAGGCCAACCACTGTCTGGGTGAAGAGAAAAGGAAAGGCAAGTACCTGGCACCTGCGATTAGACCTGCAGGCATGAATTTCCCAGAGTTGTAGAACCTCATCCCCATAATGCCAGCCAAGGTCCCGGATGTAGCTGAGAAAGAGAAGTCCAACAGTCAGCACGCCCTCCATGCAGGGGAGGAGTGAAGTCCTGCCTCCTTTTCGAGGCCCAGACTTCATCCTGAGCGTCACAGTTGTCCACAATATTCAGGTCTAAGTACAAATACTGGCCACATTTTGCTGTAGTTGACTCTGGACTGTTCCTTGAAGCTGATATTCTGAGTGCTTGGTTCTCATCTTAGGGCACTACTTCCGAGTTTATGGAGTGGACATAAGTAGATCAATGGAGCTTTGAAGGCTACAACCACCCTAGGTCTCCAACCTATTTCCTGGCCCCTTGAGGTGTGAACACACCCTTACTACAAAGGGCTGGGCCACTCCCACCACCGTGTCTCTCTGAAACACAAGAGCAACTGCGCTGTCAGGTGTTCTGTCAGGTGACAGAGTGACCTCCCCAAGCCCAGCCTGCCAGAAAGGCCTCATTTCCACAACTCTTCTGCAAAACCCACACTTCAGCCCTAAACGCTTTCACTTTCTCAAAACTCCGTGCAGTTTCTTTACGCTGCATGCTGGCTACCAAGTGTTTCAGCAGGAAAACAGTGACTGCGTTTGCTAAGCTAGAGACTAACTGCATTCAACAATACGAATTCTACAATGATTGCCACACACATGACCTGACAGGGAGCAGGGAGCTGATTCAGGAATTTTACAGAAGGATGAACTAGAGAAGCAAAGACTTAGCCAGTAGCGGCAACCAGAGCAGGTGCTGTGTGTCTGTGGCTCAGTTCCATGGAGACTGAAGGAGGACCACAAGTTCAAAGACAGCCTTGGCAACTTAACAAGACTCTACTCTGCTGTGTAATAATCCTTCTGTACACTGTGAATATGTATTACTCCCATTGGTTAATAAAAAGCTGACAAGACGGGCAGTGGTGGCACACACCTTTAATCCCAGCACTCAGGAGGCAGAGGCAGGCGGATCGCTTAGAGTTCGAGGCCAGCCTGGTCTACAAGAACTAGTTCCAGGACAGACTCCAAAGCTACAGAGAAACCCTGTCTCGAAAAACCAAAAAAGAAAACAAAACAAAACAAAAAGCTGATAGGTCGGTACCTGGGCAGGAAGTTAGGTGGGAAAGCCAAACTGAGATGATGGGAAGAAAGGGGGTGGAGTCATGGAGATGCCACTCAGCTGCGCAGGAAGACATGCTGGGGGACAGGTAAAGCCACAAGCCACATGGCAGTGCATAGATTAATAGAAATATGTTAATTTAAATGTAAGAGTTAGCCAGTAATAAGCCTGAGCTATCGGCTGAGCATTTGTAATTAGTATAAGCCTCTGAGTGATTATGTGGGACCAAGTGTTCAGGACAGGAAACGTCCACTTATACTAGTCTCCAAATTTAAAAAAAAAAAAGAAAAATGAAAAAAGATGATGCAGCTGCAGACACAGCCTAGTAGTAGTGAGGACTAGGAAGGTGCTGGCCATGGAGATGGGGACAAAGACAGCACTGCTGGAGGCCGAGGGCAAGAGCACCCCAGAGCTGAATACATGAAGAAGACTGGGTGCTTGAGAAAGCAGTGGACCTGGCAGATGTGCTGAAACACCTGCATGCATGAGGAGCTTAGCATAGAAGTTCTCAACCTGTGGGTCCTGCATATCAGATATTTACATTAATATTCATAACCACAGCAAAATTACAGTTAGGAAGTAGCAACAAAATAATTTTATGGTTGGGGGTCACCACAACATGAGGAACTGCATTAAAGGGTCGCAGCATTAGGAAGGTTGAGAACCGCTCATTTAGCAGATAAGCTTTGTGAGTCGTTCGTGTCCTAAAAACAAGGCATGACCATCACTGAGAAGAGTCAGGCCTTAAGCGGAGTGCTTACTAGTCAGAAAGGAAGAGAGAAGGCAAAAGGAAAAACAGACAGATCATTGGTGGTCACCTGTGTGGAGGAGAGACTCGAGGAAAAGTGAACAGTGAGTTTTGTACAGACACAGGTCCCTGCGGAAGTGAGGGGAGGGAAACGGACAGACGGTAAGCATTCTAAGGTCAAGAGAACAAAAACGAAGACTGAAGAGGATCCATGATGTCTGAGAGAGGAAGAAATGAGAAGCTTCCGAAAGGGAAGGGCAAAGCAAGTGACTGAAGAGGAAGTAGGCCCAGCGGTCCTTCCTTTTCTAATGCAGTCAAAGTTGACTGCATGGGAGCCTGCAATAGAAGGGAGTCTACAGGGGAACACAAATAAATGGCAGACCCTAGACAGTTCACAGTTCAGGAGCCAAAGCCCTGAGAGAAGAGCTGCCTTGGACAGGGAGAGAAATGGGAAACTGGATGGCCTGGAAGCTGACGGCTATCATCAACACCAGTGGCTGCTGTCCTCTCAGTCAAGTACCCATGGGGTCACCTGAAGAGAGCATGCTGGGATCAGAGAGGCAGACGTGGTCTACCAGCCACTCCCAACCATGATGAGGAAGCTGTTCGGAAGAACCGGGAGCTCAGAGCATCCTCTCCACAGACTGTCCACAGCTGGCCTTCCTTCCTACCCAACAGCTGGGGACACCTCTGGGGGGGTTAGAGATGCCCGTGTTCTTAGACTGTGGGTATGAGGCACACAGGTGCCACGCCTGTGACAAAAGCTAGCACCAGGGTGGAGACCGACAAAAATGTGTCAAAGGTCACTGTAGGAGGCCATCATTTTCCCCACACCCACCTCCCAACCCGGGCTGCACCAGGGCACTTGTCTACAGTTCCACAGAGTCACATTACCTGTTGGGGACTGTGGACCCCCAGACCCTGAGTTTCCTGTGAACAACTTGTTATGTTTGCAGCTGCTCTGAGCATGAGACAGGGGAGTGGTTTCTGATGGGCTTGCTGCTGAGAGTGGCCATTGGTCAAGGAGACCCTATCTAAGCTGCCCTGGAACACAATAAAGTTGGCATTCTTGATTCAAGGGGGCATTCTTGTTTCAAGGATGACCCACGTCTCTGTGTGTGTGTTTCAATCTCCAGCCCCTGGCACAGCTTGCAAACCGTAGCACGCAGAACAGGCGCTGCGTGACAAAATTACCTGACTTCCCAGTGAACTTGAATGCTCCCCAAAGGCAAGGTCTGTGACTTACACAATTAACTGTCTATAAAAGGGGAGAGACGAGGCTATGTGGGATGTGTGAGATTTCTCTAAGTCTCAAGCAGGCTATCTTGAAGTGTGAAATCTCAACAGTTAACGCACACTGTTTAAAACACATCTCACCGGGAAGATTAAATCCATGCAGTATGAAACCCTTCTGCATTCTGTGTATGAAAGGGAAACAACCCAGGGTTCTCCACCGTGAGCCCCACCGACACCTTGGCAGATGCAGCTGACTTGGCAGATAAAGAACCACACCTGCCCACCAGCACCTCAGAGCCAAGCAGAACACAGCTGCAGAGTCTGAGGCAAACCTACCTAGGAAAACCCACACATTCCTGGGATCCTGGGACAGCTGGTAAGCACCAAGGCCTGCTAGGCCCCCGAAGAAGAGTCCGGCAGCCAGGGACGGCACACTGCCTGGGGAGAAGCAAACAGGCATACATCTGGGTTGTAATGTCACACATTACAGATGGAATCTTCGAGATTCCCCTCCCCTGCAGAGGAAAACTGCAAAAGAGTTCACAAGGCTTAGAGCCACAGGGCTCCCAGTAGAGGAGCAGCTGAAAGATCCTGAGAGCTGGGCGTGGCCAGAGCCCTATATAAGCTGCCCCTGAGCACAATAAACTTGGCACTCCTGTATCAGGAGTGACCGGAGTCTATGTCTCCATCTCTCTCTTTGTCTGTCTTTGTTTTTAAGTCTCTCAGCCCAGTTCCTGGCTCGCATACCGACTTGTGGCGGCACAGCTCCGTGAGCAAGGACAATGTGCTTTACCAGCGGAGGCCCTCAGCGAGATCAGGAACTACAGATCCCTGAGAGAGTGCCCATAATTATATAGAAAAGGGGAATTCTTGTATCAAGGATGGCCCGTGTCCTCGTGTCTCTGTCTGTGTGTGTGTGTGTGTGATTTTAAGTCTCGAGCCTGGTTCCTGTAGTGCAGGTGCCACAGAATGGTCAGTTTTTACACATCCCAGCCCTCCCTCCTTCAGGAGGGGTGACTCAATACAGTGCTTGTCTAACCCACACAAGACCCTGGCTTCAGGCTGGTGTTAAACAGATAACACAGACTGCGTAGAGACAAGGTTTCCCTCTTGAGGAGCTGACAGCGCACTGGGATCTGATGTATGGCAAAGGGTGATAACAACTGCCCACTCTCTGCCTATCTGTAAACAGAAAAAAAAAAAATGCCTGGCTCAACTTACCCAGATAACCAAAGGCCAATGCAGGAAGAGCCAGGAGCCTGAATGACTATGCAGACTGCACTCAGGGGCCTAGCAAAGCTGAGTTAAGCAAAATTGGGCTTCGAGGACCCTGGGGACCCCCATTTCACTGGACGCAGTGACAGTTTTAAGAGTAACAGGAAGGGCTTACCTGCTTTTGCATAGCCAATAATCCCACCAGTAGCAACTAGGGCTGCATAGCCGAAGCCAAGATAATGTAAAGGCACTCTGGAACGGCAAAAGGGAGAAGCCAGTGACAAACAAGTTTAAAACAGCACAAAAATCAGTGTGACGCTCAGGCTGGCAATCCGAGTCTGATTGGATTACAGGACAGAAGGAAAAACAACTCTGAAAAATTGTCCTCTGACCCCTGGACACACAACATGGCACTAGTGCATCTTAAACTATGTTAAATAAACATAGTTTTTAAAATCACTGGCAGGGACAAAAAGGTCACTTCTAGAAAATCCTATTACTGAACGGACAGAACTAGGCAGTGGCTGAATTGGATTCAAATCCAGGTCAAAGGCCACTAGTTCACGGATCATGCCACAACCCATGCTGCCACTAGGCTGTGGCGGGCTGAAGGCTCCTGTCACATGCTCTGGTTTTAGAAGCTTCAGGTGATTCTATTCCTACACACTGGGCACTTACAGTGGGCCACTGTCCTTCTGCATTGTTCAGTCACTTTGGAGAGCACACCAGGCCTGCACCTGTGGAGGAGAGGTCAGAGCAGTTAGAACACTCAGGCCTCTAGGAGTCAGGAAGAAATGAGTTCAAAGTACATACAGTTCTTGGTATGGTGCAACCATGTCCTTGGGCACACAGCCTCTGGTCGCCCTAGATCTGCAACCCGGTGAAGGTAACTGGGTAAAGCCTTCCTTCCGTTATGAACGGAAGTAGAAATACTACTACAACCTTCGCTATAGCACAGGCCCACAGAAGGGACTCCTCCTGCTTGGTACCTGTCCACAGCTGCCTGTTTCATCAGTTAATTTGAGTGGTGGCTAAATCAGAAACCAAACGGCCTACGCCTCAACTCTTCTAATGCTCTCCGAGGGTCAGGATGCTGCTTCCTCACAGATGTCAACACTCAACTTCCAAACTTTTAGAAACCCTTGGATCCGACACTCAACTCCTGTTAGGCTGGAGCGAGGGTCTAGAAAATGCCCGGGAGCCCGAGTCACAATTGCACTGGATGCCACACGCCTACAAAGTAACTAACTCCTGCTCTCTCACAGAACAACCCTTTGCAGCACCGAAGCAGCGCAGGCGCGTCTGGGTTTCCACTCCCGGAAGGCTGGGAGCCTCCGGGTCAGAACAGAATCGAAAGCGCAGAGTTCCAGAACGTTTTAGAGGAGCGGAGAGCGAGCCGGTGAAGCGAGCTCATCAGAGGGTGCACCGGAGAGTTCCCCGCGCCTGCGGACCGGGCGGCCGCGTGCGGAACAATTCCCGAGTGGCAAAAGGAGCAAAGTAAGAACACACCGGAATGGGAGCCCGGAGGCCTGCGCTGGAGGACGAGCGTGCGAGCACCCACCGAGGAAGGCTGGTCCAGAGTCGGGTCTGCAGACGTCACGGCGCGCGCTGCGTCCGAGCGGGAGGGGCGGGGATTGAGGCGATGGGCGGAGCCTTGAAGAGGCTGGGCGACACCTGGGGCGGGGCTTGGTCCCGGGCCCGCAGTGCTTTCCGTTCTTGGGAAAGGTGGGTTTGGCTTCCAGGTCTGGGTCCCGCATCAAGGCGGGAGAGAGGTGCCATTGGGAGACTAAGTTGGAGGGGTGTTTAGCAAAGTGAAATAGCAAGACAACACTCAAAATCAGTAACCAGTGTCTCTATTATTAAATCAAGCTTTTACATCTAATGTTTTTATCTGCATAAATGCCTCAGGATGAAAGCCCCTGGGACGCATTCCTTGAGCCAGCAGTAACAGACAGCAGCTGGAAAAATATCCAGGACACCAAAGAAGGAAGAAAATTCCTCAAATTGTCCTCGCAATTGCTACAGTTATAAGAGAAAGGGCGGCAGGATGGAGGCAAAGTCCCAGTCTTGGACATCATAAGCAACAGCTTTCTATTCCATAGCTGGATGGTTCCAAAAGCAGCGCGGGGTGTGGCCTCTACAGGTGCCTTCACCACACAGGAGTGTGCAGGGTTTGTTTGGGTGGTTTTCTCTGTCGCTTGAAGTTGTGGGTCAGAGTGGCCTTGTCTTATCTTTCACCTTCCTCTGTTCTCCACATTCTCTTCTGGATCACCTTGGCCTCAATCAGACAGACCAGTTTCTTTGTACAATTACACACACACACATACACATGCACACTTACTTTCTTGAGTTCAAGGGTAGCCAGTTGGTCTTACACCTAGCTAAGACTCTTTCATCACTGCCCTCTCTGCTGGAAATACCCTTATATTCTAAAATCTCAATCTCCTCTCTTAGATGGGTGGAGCTGCCTCCCTCCCCCCAAGATCATGACATTGAAAACACACATATATTTCAAGGCATTTGCCTTTTGGGCAGCAATCGTATTTTTCCTTTTAGCCCCGGAATCTGGACTAATGGCTGGCACACCTGGCCAACAATGTATGGCTACTGAACAGCAATGCATGGTGTAGAGTAGGAGACAAAGTCTAGTGCCAAGGAGGGAAATTTTGCATGTGTAAAATTTTGCTTCTATGCAAACATCAAAGTAGGTATTTAAACAGATTACACTCCTAGCCTACAGAGGAAAGTCAACCTGGCCGCCGAAAACTTTCGTTCCTTATTTTGACACACATTACCGTATTGTAGCAAACTGTGGTGTCCAATGGAAGTTCCCTGAGCTACACAACCAAATCACAATGCTGGAAGGTGGGGTTGAAGGTTAGCTTGGTGATAGAGTACAAGGCTCTGGACTAGGTCCCCAGCACGAGTGGGGTGAGGATGGGTTGAGATTTGAAGTGCCTTGTGGAAAGGATGCTTAAAAGAAATCCCACACTAGCTCAGAATTGGAAAAGAGATGGTTATTTATTTAGGGATAAACTCACAAATCAGAATTCTCTGCTTGGAAAACAGAGACTGAATCCAGCAATCCGAAAGAGCAGCCAGGGGAAGAAGGGGTGGAAGCAGGCTCTGCATCCTCATGTGTAGTAGGAGAGGCCACACCCCACTAGGCGGGTAAGCACAAGCTATAAGACTTTCTACAACAGTACCTAGTTTAAAATCAGTTCCAAACAGGAAAAGTGGGATAACTAAGAGACATCAGGAGAGGGTGACATCCCGGTAGAAAAGACATGCTAGCATAACCACGTTACATGTTGAAGGGACTCTATCATCAGCCTTTGTGCAGATAGGTTTTTTTTTTTCCCCACTTTGGTTTTTCTGTGTAGCCTTGGCTGTCCTGGAACTTGCTCTGTAGACCACAGTGGCCTTGAACTCACAGAGATCCACCTGTCTCTGCCTCGTAAGTGCTGGAAGGATTAAAGGTGTGTGCTAACACTACTCGGCTTGGGGATAGATCTTAAGTGGAGATATTGATATATATTCTTGAAAATTCAAGAATATTTCAAGAATTTTTGCCCTGGGGGAACTAGGCAACATTTATTCCTCATAAGGTCTCAATTACAAACCAAAGCTCACACTGAGGAACCAATGAGTTTATTAAGGTTACAATACAGAGAACGGCCGAGTGTGAGTGGTCTGAAAGCAGTCACACTAAGGTCTGCACCCAGCATGGATGATGGCGTCCTATGGCTGCAGTCTGGCCTGTCCCTGGTACACTGTAAAGATGTGATTCTGCCTAAGGCATTTTCTAATTGCGTTCATGTTGAATGGCCAATAGCTAGGTAGGTGAGTATAGGTGGGATTCTGGGGAGAGAGGAAAGGAGGAAGAATCTAGGCACACAAATTTCACGAGGCTCAGAGGTAAGAGCAGTGGCTGCTCTTCAAGAGGTCCTAAGTTCAATTCCTAGCACCCACACGGCAGCTCACAACTATAACTCCCATTCCAGGGGATCCAGCACCCTCACACAGCACCTTCACACATGTGTGAAGGCACCAATGCACATAAAATAAAAATAAAGCTTATCATTTTACTTTAAGTGGGGCTGGGAGAGGGAGTGCATGTGTCATCTTTCCACAACTGGGCTTCTGGAGTTGAACTCTGGTGTCTTTGTACCAGAGTAGCAAGTACCTTCACCTACCACCAAGACATTTTCTTTTGATTTCTACTTAAATTATGCCCTTGGGGCTTCCCATCCTTTAATATCAAGACATTCAGGCAACTGACATCTATTGAGCTGTCCTTCTTTATGTATGTATCTCTGGCTATCCTGGAACTTGCTTAAATTCATAGAGATCTGCCTACCTCTGCCTTCTGAGCACTGACTTTAAAGGTGTGTGCCACCACTTGACAAAATATATTCTGTGATGAGGGTGGTACTAACAGGTCACTGTCATTAGGTACTTAAAGTGTGCTAGACTCGTTCAGAAGATGTACACACTGACACATCTTGGTAACCCTACACTGATCCTATGAGACACAGAGGGATTATGTCTGATCTACATGTCTAAGCCAAGATTGGTTTAGACTAGCGTAAGTGGATGGATATTTTGATGATCTGAAAGATGGGAAATTGAGAAGTGCTGTTTCCTTGCCTTTAAATTTGCTTGTCACTCACTGCTTAGAAGCTGAATGGTCTGAAAAGCCCTTCATCTACTCTGGTGAAGACTTAACAGGTCTGCACAAGGAAGAAGGCGCTGGGTGCTGGCGGTGCACAGGCAAAGCTTGCTAGCATGTAAGACCCTGGACATGATCCCAAGCACCACCACATAAATACAGGAAAAACTCTGAATCATTTTAAATACAGTAGTTTTACATCTTTACTTGCTTTCAACAGTAAAAAGTGTACATTACAATGACTACATATGACAATATATAATAAAAATGCCATCTGCCAAAAATAATTTTACTATTTAACAAAACAAAGCACCACCTAAAAGTGGCTCAGTTTTAGGCTACACGTTTTCTCAAGAAGGAGAAAATCCTTTTGTGTCTCACATGGGAAAGTTAGGTGTGATATCTGAAAAGGAGAATTTGTCGAGAAGACACTCTCTTGGAGAGAAGATATCTGAGATTTGACATGTAAGTTACATTTTCTTTTTTCTCTTCTTTTCCAACACGTCTGTCATTTTCCTCTTCTTGGCTGACGCTGGGCTACTTCCTTGTGTTGGCTTCTTGCTGTCGCTGGTTAAACCAGACTTCTCTGAGTTAGGTCCTGATGTTTCTTCTTCCTGATTCTCATCACCAGATTCCTTTTTGATCTTTTTAGGTTGTCCTTTACTTGCTAAAACACAAGAGAGAGCACATTAAGTTTCTCAATCTCAAGTGAAGTTTTAACAACTCAGGAGGGAGCAGACTGCTCAATCTTTTAAATGGTTGACTTAGTTTACCAGGGCGAAGCTCTGTTGCTGGAGGAAGGCTCCCTTTTCCATCTGTCGCTCTGTCTAACCACACTCCAAGACACGTCAGCCTGGCCCCAGTGTCCACCTCACACAGCAAAGATGGAGGATCTTTCTGCAACAGAAGGGAAAAAACCTTATACTTAACCCGGAGGAATTTCTGGATAACAGCTTCTCTTTCTCCATAATGAAATCATCTTGGTTGAAGTTTCATTATACCATTATGTACCACTAAAGAATGTTTCCGTCAGTGCCAGAATGAGTGTACCATTCCATGCGTCACAGTACCCATGCAGACATGTTCCACCAGGGTTTACATGAGCACACTGAAGAAACTGTCCAGCAATGTCTTTGTAACATTGCCCATCAGGTGCTGCAAGCTTGTATTTTCCTTGGCATATGATAACATTAGAGGTCACTGACTACCATGGTTGATAACTGATCTCACTAGGCCGTTCACAGAGCCAGTGTCTTCAAACTAGAAAATTCTAAGGACACAAGTGATTTCTTTCGTAGACAAATCACACCCACAGAGTTGAAAACAAACAATACTAAACTGAGAGTGAAAGAAGACTAAAGAAGGGAAATCAGTGTTTGATTATCTGGTTCAAAATCAGTAGTAGTTCCACAATTGATGAAGATCTTTCAAACTGTTTTTAGTAATGGCAATCTTCTTTTCTCTAGTATTTTTTTTTAAAAGATAATGACGACCCAATACACACACAGAAAAAGCAAGGCGCATTAAAAGGATTAGAAGGGCAACAGGTCTGAGACCTAATCTTAATCAACCAAAGCCTCCAGCAGCTCTGCAGTAACCCTAACTTTAAAATTACCAACACAGACCACAACTGTTTTATGAATCTCATTAAACAAACTGTTAAAGTAATACTTTAACATAGTATTATCTTATGCAGTGTGTTGACACTGGGGGAAGACACTGACCTTATCCTGCTTAAGCGTCCACATCTTGATGAAACCATCATTTGATGCTGTGACAAGAACATGGTGGCCTGGAATTTCAAAACTGAATATGTCTTTTACCCTAGGAGAGAAACATTAATGCCAGAGATCAGTTCTTCCAGAGGGTGTGATATCATAAAATTACAACAGTCTCCTGCTTTTTCAGTGTTTCAAGTGTTTTCAAAGTGTCCAATAAACAAGCTAAGCTATAACAAGTGCTGCATATTCCCATCGAACAGGGAGTTATTTTCAGGCCAAATATGGGTTAAAACTGTATCATAAAAACAAACTGCAATGATGGGTACAAACATGTTACCTCCTAGGTCCTAGAATCCAGATGAGGATGTACAAAGATGAAGCCTGTTAACCCAACCAACTACACATCCAGAAAGGAAAGATGCTGACTTCAGGTTCACCAAGAGGAAGAGAAGAACAAATTTCTCCAACTCCAGGGCAACCACCACTTCTAGTCTAAGCTGCCTTTTTATTTCTGGATTGTGGCTATTGCCCAATAGACCATTCACCTTCTATTTCTGCTGGATAAATGTTTCTGATAGAAATAAAATCACCCATCACCAGGCCTAAAAACCTCAAAACTTTAATTTACTTTAAAATAGCATGGATAGAACCGGAACAATGGCTCCGTCAGTAAAAGCACCTGAGAGGTAAACCTGCTGGCCAGAGTTCAAGCTCTAGAACCTCATAAATGTGGAAGGAAAGAATCACCTCCCAGAGTTGTCCTCTGACCTCCACACACACACTGAGTGCCCCACCCCATACACGCATCACAGGTGCACAGCACACAATTAAACACTAATAATTAAAGCACCATGGAGGAGGAAGTGCCTGGGGATAAGAAGGGAGCACAGGCTGGGCCTTTCAAGTTTTCTCTAAGTAAACAAGACAGGCTGGGAAGGAAGCTCAGCTAGAGCATCCGCCAAAGTACCCACGGCCTCGCTACAGTGTGGGCCATGAGAGCACGAGCTCCCAAATGTTTTGCTCATCACAGAAAAAGAATGGCAAAGTAGAATTGTCAGGAATACGTTAGAAACGGCTTTCCTAAAATGATTTTACTTCCTAACACCGGGGAAAAC
The DNA here is from genome assembly GCA_028555095.1 of Dicrostonyx torquatus. Taxonomy (NCBI): domain Eukaryota; kingdom Metazoa; phylum Chordata; class Mammalia; order Rodentia; family Cricetidae; genus Dicrostonyx; species Dicrostonyx torquatus. The sequence goes on along the minus strand of JAQHUG010000008.1, from coordinate 17,436,366 downwards.
ATTGTACACCAACTGCAGGACTGAATGTTTACAAAGACAGGTTTCTCAATCTTGCTTCCCAGAAAGCAAGATTTACAACTTATTTGACACATGAAAGAACAAGCTGATGAACTACACTGAAGTAGAATGCTGTATGCTATTGCCTTTCTCAAAATTATACTTAAAAAACAAACAAAACAGGCACATTAGGCATCAGCTGGCCTGGATTTGGGAGAGCTCCCTTACTTCAGTGTGGAATGATCCTGGCCAAGTTAATGATCTACCCCTCATATACAGATAAAAGGGGAAGTGGGCAAAGAGACTACGAAAAGGAATAACAGTGGTCAGGTACAAAGCTTTTGCTTTGCTCAAATATGCTTGATATTAGGCTCTAAGTCTAAGAGTTATTTTATTAGTAGTAGTAGTAGTAGTAGTAGTAGTAGTAGTATTTGTAGTAGTAGCAGCAGCAGCAACTTATTGGTTTTGGTTTTTCAAAACAGGGTTTCTCTGTAGCTTTGGAGTCTGTCCTGGAACTCGCTCTGTAGACCAGGCTGGCCTCTGCCTCACGAGTGCTGGTATTAAAGAAATGCGCCACCACTGCCCAGCCTAAGAGTTATTTTAAAAGTGCAAATCGACAAGTGGCAGTCACTTCCCCCTCCTGCATTATGAAATCCAGGGAAATAATAACACTTCCCATCATCTCCTTAGATGCCAGGCATCACAGCCATGTGACCTGTCTGAGTACCCTTGTTGTTATTCAGACACACACAGCCACAGATTCATGAAATTACTGCCTGTTGACATCCAGTAAGACGACGTGCACACAGACTGCTTTAGAAAAAACATACCTGTTTTCATGAGCTTTAAATTCACAGAGGCACTCTAGTGAATCACAGTCAAAAAACCTTACAACTTCTTCATCTCCAGCCACCGCAAGGACAGAGTCCTAAGAGAAAGAAAACCAATACTCTGAACGTCCCCAGGAATTATGACACCTCAAGACTTCCACCCCTGCTTTCCGGAACTCACTGAAAGAAACGTGACCGACGAGATCCTCTTTCCATTTGTGATGGTGCCGCTCACGGACGCCGTGTCCAGCTGATAGACATCCACTTTATTCAGCACAACAACTACGTACTTCGCTCCACTTGGGGACCACTCCACTATGTGAGCATCTGTAAGGCAAAACCATCTTTATCTTACCTCAGTGCTTGGGAGGTAGAGAAAAGGAGAATTCAGGAGTTCAAGGCCAGTCTCAGCAACAGAGCAATTTTGAAGTCATACTAGCCTATATGAGACTCTGTCTCAACAGCCCTACCCCATCTTACAAAGATCTTTTAAAAAAAAAAAAAATCAAAAAAAGGGAAAAATGCATTTTTCCCAAGGGGAAATGGTTGTAATCTCACAACAAATCCCTAACACATACTTCAGAAGTTAAACTGTAGGCAAATGTAGTTTAAGGAACTACTGAGGTCCTAAAGATGGTGTGTGGCAGAACCCAGAGCTAACAACGTGAAACACTTGTTGTCAGAGGCCACTACCATCTGGTCAGGAAGTACACATGTACACACATGGACAGAGAATGTGTGACCACGGGCTGGAGGAATGGGTCAGCTCTTCCACTCTTGCAGGGGGACCCACATGGTTCAGGGGATCGGACACCCTCTTCTGGTTCTAACAGCACCAGGCACACAAGACCACATATCTACATGCTAGCAAAAGCACTCATGCACATTAAATTTTAAAAAAACAAAAAACAATACATCTTTTTAAAAAGGGGCTGGAGAGATGGCTCAGTAGTTAAGAACAGACTTTTCTTCCAGGGGACCTGGGCTTGATTCCCAGCACCCACATGGCCATCTGTTACTTGAGTTCCAGGGGACTCAATGTCATCTTTTGACCTCCAAGGGCATCAGGGATCCAAGCAGTACACGGACGTTCATGGAGGCGAAATACTCATACACATAATATAATCAATATATAAAAAAAGTACCTGCGGACATTCATAGTCTAGCTAGCTATTATAAAATGTACAAAATACTCACTTTGTTTTATATTTTTTATGAAAGCTGATCTTCCCTCTACAAGATTCCATGTTCTGCAAAACAGGAAGTTTGTTTACAGCATGATGTCACTAAGTGGGAAAAAATGCCTAACAGGCCTCCACACAGGGCAATTCCACTACATACTATATACTTAAGAAGCAGCTGCCCTTTACTTTGTAGCAATATCAACAAATGTTTTCTTCCTCTCCAGACACTTTAATCATGTTGTTGCTGCACTTGATTCTAGTCAGGCATTTCTCTTCAGGGTCACTCTCCTCCCCATTCACCGTACAGTAACAGAAACATGGGCTGTTTTTTTTTTTTTCCTTACAGGGTCTCAGCCTGGAACTTGCTATGTAGACCAGGCTGGCCTCAGATTCAGAGGTCTGTCTGACTCCATCTCCTAAGAGCCGGGGTTAAAAGCATGAACCATCTTGCCTGGAGAATATAGATCATTTTTACAGCAGCATTACAAAATAGTTTCTGCTGTCTTACTTTCTGCTTTGCTCTTGTTATCCTTGTTATCACAATAACTTAAAATGGTTGAAAACTTTGGATCAATATGGAAACAGTATCTTGTTACTGCTAAGTAAAAGATACATTAGTAAAGATGCCCTTGGGAATTTACAACTTACCTTAATGTTTTATCGGTACCAACAGACAGGGCCAACTTGCCGGACGGGTGGATAGAAAGGAAAGTCACATGTCCTCTGAAAGGAAAGGGACAGTTAGCCCTCAGCTTGACTGGCACAGTGAGCATGCCAACAGGACCACAGAGACTCACTTGTGAGCTTTAATGGACTTCAGACATTCCCATTTCTTTGCATCCCAGACACAGATGAGTCCATCTTCTGCGCCACTAATTAAATGCCGACTGCCATAGAATTTCAGGCAAGTTATGGTGCCTATGAAAAAGACAGGCAACAATCATATTGACTTTGAACACAACTTCTATGTCTGGTTGGAAGTAAAGGAGGACGAATGCAGTCTGGAAGTGGCTCTGCCTACCACAGACAAGTTCCAGGTTCAATCCCTAGCACCAGGAAAGCAGAGAAAGCCAGTGCCATGGCACTACTGAATCATGGGGGAAGGAATTCATGCTTTTCTTATTAAATCCAACAGTTTTCATTTGTTTTGGTGGCTCTGGAAGATTAAACTCAAGAATTCTGTGCATGCTGAGCTATAAGAATACAGCTTTAGGGGCTAGAGAGATGGTGCAGAGGCCAAAAAGCCACTGGCTGTTCTTCCAGCCCCAAGTAAATGCTTTCTTTGTATAAGAGTTGCTTTGGTCACGGTGTCTCTTCACAGCAATAGAACAGTGACGAAGACACACTCACCACTGTGGTGCACCAGAGCCCCATGCTCTATCTTCTTTTTCATGTCATAAATGTGAATTGTTTCATCTTTGCTCCCAGTGACCACAAAGCGACTATTGGCTGCCACCGCCGACACGGAGGCAGTGTGGGCATGGTGAGTAAAGTCAGCCACAGGAGTCCATGTCTAAGAAAGAATGAAACGTACGGTCAACACCACAGTCACACCACAATTCTCTGAAAATACAGTTCTACAATTACAGAATCAACCAGTGTATCCTGCAGGTGGAGAAAAACTAGGTACTGATACACAGATTAAAGCAAAAAGACTGGAGACCCGAATAAGGAGTGTAAGTTAAGCTCGGTAACGTATCTCCAGATCCCAATAATGGAGACTTATACAGAGGCTTCCATATCAGTAATTCATTCAAATGTTCAGCTTTTTATGAGAATTAATTCCAGTAACAGCTGCCTGTTCTCTCTAATTTGTATCTATGTAACTATTCTATTATTTATGCTTGAGACGACTATGGGTGGTAGAAATAACAATGAACAAAGAGGTCTGTATTCCAGTACAACTTGCACTCCAAGGAAAGAATTACAAAACAAATGAATGTGATGGTTCACAGAGATATGAAGAAAAATAAGGCAGATGGGTCTATTTTCATTAGTACACACATGAGTCCTTGAGAACTGCTAATAATGAGTCTCAGGGACCAGGTGCTCACAACTGTATGATTTTTAGTTTGAGAAAAGTGATCGAATGAGTACAGAGCACAGAACACATGCGCACACATACTCTATACTCTTCAAATTGAAGGAGCTATGCGGAAAGTGTTATCAACCAAAGAAGGAAGAAGAAAACTAAACAAAAACCCCAGCAAAGCTCTTTGAAGATGCCTACGGTGAATCACTGTGTTCCTGAAGAACTACAGCAGTGGGCGGTCCTCCATCAGTCTGTAGTTCTTTAGGACCACAGTGATTCACCGTAGGCATCTTCAAAGAGCTTTGCTGGGGGTTTTGTTTTTCTCTGTCTTCTTTTTTTTTGAGACAGGGTCTCACTGTGTAGTTATTGTTGTCCTAAAATTCACTATGCAAACCAGATTGCACCAGGACTCACAGTGATCCGCCAGCCTCTGCCTCCAGAATACATTAAAGGCACGTGCCACGACAGCTGGCTTAAACATTAAACTCTTAATTTTCCTGCCTAAGCCTTTTGAGTACAGACATGAGCCACCGGACTTAACCATGCAAGCTTTGTATTAAAGTACTACTTGTTTATTCAAATTACATAAATAATATTGGTTACCTTGGCTACTGGCTAGATTTAGAAGCAGCACCTGGTAATGTTAAAACCGTAAGCCTGAGAAAAACCTGGTGGACCCTGACTTGTATTTACAGTCTCTTGCCCTGTGAGAAACCCCCCAACTGCTATCTGTAAAATGAGAATGGCTGAGTCTGTGTCACAGTTGTTGTGCATCAGAAGGAAGTACACTACAAAGAAAACACACTAAGGAAGTGCCCAACAGAATGGATTTGTAGGCGGTAAGTGGAACCGTTCAGAAGTGATCATTTGGAGTCTTAGATCACATTCCTAGTCCTGTATATGGTCCTGTTTACTGTTTGACTACTGTGTTGCCAATGACCTGTACCTTACTTTCATACCTAATAAAAATAAATTTCATACTGTGCTACAGGCCAGGTATTTCTCTTTCTTGTTCGCCAGCCCTTCAATCAGGAAGGTTCCTAGAGCAGGAGCCACACCTCTGGCACTTTTTCACCCTACCAGTAATTTCACAATAAATGGTGAATTTGTATTTCTTTCTTGATCCCAATCCAGACGTAGTATTTTGTTAATTAAGACAGAAACTCAGTGAATGGTAAAGTTACTTTTACGATAGACCTTGAACAGCTAACGAATTTGTCAGCTTAAATGGACACCTCATTTTTGTATGTGTGTTAAAAATGCCAGCTTTTTCATGCCCCGAGAATGCTTTAAGTTTTCTTTCCTTTGAATTAACATATAATGACTGCATTTTTTATGGAGCACAATACATATTTCAATACATACAATACATATTTCAACACATACATCGAACAGATCTGAAATAAAAACAACCTATCTATCCCCTCAATCACGTGTCATGTCTTTGAGTTGACAACATTCAACCTTACTAAGCAAAAAACTTAGAAGTCATTCCTCATTCCTCCCATCCAACTGCATTTCTGCAAGCATTAGCCATCCTCACTTCGTCACTTCCCTACCCTGGCTTCAGACTCTGACAACCATTCATCTACTTTCCACACTGAGATAAACTTTTTCCTTCCCGTCTATAGACATCTTTATCTACTATAACAAGTATGTATCTCATTCTGAAAATCCTTTACTCTATAAAGAGCAGGGTCTTTCTACACAGGCTTTGAGCTCTCTATCCTGCCTCAGTCTCTCGAGAGCTCGGATTCCCGGCATAAGCTTATCCGTTATCCACGCAAGTCCTCCATCAACTATCCACGGAGACCTAGCATTAAGAGCAGGCGCCGCAGTGTCGGCCCAGGAGGGAACCAGCCCGCCCCTCCCCGACCGCCCTCCACCGCCCCGGGGCTCGCGGCGCCTCACCTCCCGGTCGCCACTAGTCGCGGGCTCGCGGTGCACCCTGAACCCAAACAGGACCTGCTCGTAGCTGCCAGCGACCAGCTCCATTCAGCAACACACGTGCCGTGCAAACAAGCCAGCGTGGGGAGCCGCCGGAAGAGGAGGCAGGCTCTTTCGGTTTCGGCGCGCAAATTACACGTCATCACGTAGGGGGCACCTTTTAGGCGCCTGCATCTGCAGCAACTGAGTACGGTCTGAAGGTCACGTGGTCCTCCTACATGGAGCTGGAGGCATGAAGCCGCAGGTAGAGGGTCTCACAGCAGAGAGAAAATAATGTGGTGGCAAACAGGCAATGCCTGGGAAGCTGTGACCTAGGCGGGCCTTGGGAAGTGGGCGGGAAATACTCCGCGCAAGTCCCAATTTCCGGTGCGTCTATGGAAAGGGCGGATCCACTTCCGGCTTCGGTGGTTGTTAGTGGTTGAGGCTCCTGTTGTGTTGCGGTGATCATGGGTTCAGAAGTTAGGTTTTGACCTTTTGCCGCTTTCTCATTATTTGAGTACTGGGCCTCGCCACGTCACCCAGGCCGGCCGCCTGCTCACGCCTATTTTCCTCCTGCAATTTCCCGTGGCTCCGATTATAAAATGACGGGTTTCGTTTTGTGCAGAAAGCACTTTGGGACCCTTTCTTTCGAATCGGCACGGGGTCGATCCGGGCTGCCGGAGCTGGCCGTGTCCCCTCGCTGGACTGAGTGCCCGGGCCTGCCAGTCCGTGTCCAACCCGCAAACCAGACCATGCCATACGCAGCTCTTCTTGCCAGCACGGTTCTCGGATATAAACGCTCCTGAGACTGGCTCGCGTTAGGACACATGATAGGCACGAGAAAAAAATACGTATCTTGAGGATGGCAACGTTCGAATTGTTTAATCTAGTGTACTCCTCCTCCGCCAGTGATGGAAGGGAAAGAGCGAAGGTTAATGGAAGCAATAACACACACACACACACACACACTCACACACACACTGAGGTTTCCATAAGTTTTAGGCAGGGTCAGGGCATAGGCTATTGCAAATTGCAGGTGGGTTAGTTAGAGCTTATGTCTGATCTTTACACAGGCATGTGAACTAATAAAGTCCTTAAGTGCTTAGACTTTATTTCTTTGAGACACTTGTTCTCTGAGGTACGAATTGTCTACATGGTTAACCGATTAAGGTTTTGCTTGAGAATGGGAAAACGATTTCACTTTGGAGGTGATCTTTCAGTTGTGGAAAGGCCTGTTTTTGTTTTTGTTTTTTTTTTTTTTTCCACCTCGGACTACTACACTCGCAAACCCGCACACAGTCCATCCAGTTGAAACCCTTGTGTTAACTAATTTATGCATCTTCGGTTAGAGCTAATTTTCGTGAGCGCGGTGCTCTTGGGTGCCCCTGGCTGTCCTGGAACTAGCTTTGTGGACCAGGCTGGCCGGGAACTCACAGAGGATGCCTGCCTCTGCCTTGCCAGCGCTGGAATCAAAAGCGTGCACTGAGGATGTTTTTTAAACTTAATCGTTTTCTCCCGAGAACCACTAAAGTAGGAATATGCTCCCTTGGTTTGGAACAAAGTGAGAAAGTCTCATTTTTCCCTATACATGGTTTGTTATGTTTTACTTCAGATCATCATCATTTTAAGACATAGTAATAGTATCCAAAATAGGGAGGAAATGAATAAAACTGTTTCAGAATCCTGTGCTTTATTTAATCTGTTGCTCCTGGAAACCCCTTCCTTGCCTTTGTCTCATTACGTCCAGGGAAATACCAGTTGCTGTTGGAGAAATTTAAAGTGTGGGTATTTTTGAAATTACAACTGAGGAAGTATAATTGTTAAAAGTTCTTCATCTCTATTTCATTAATTCCCCAATCTTTATTAGAGAAAGTTAGGGGAAAACCTTCCATGCCCCTGAATTGGTAGACTCGGTATTGTGAAAATGGCTGTACTGCCAAATTAATCTACAGATTTACCACAATATCAATTGTGATGTCATAGTTCAGGAGTTTTGAAAAAAATGCAAGAGTTCATATGGAACCACACACAGGCAAAGAATAGCCAAACCAATCCTAAAGCGTAAGAACACTGCTGGGGGGATTATAACCAAAAAAAGTGAAACGTGGGCAGCCCGTCTATATTGGGTTTCATGGTCCGAGTTGATAAGGATGACTGACTAGGTCCCTTCCTCAAGGAACACGTTCCACCAAGATACGAACTCGGATCACTGGATTCAGAGTCCAGAGAGTCCAGAGTGTTAATCATTACACCACAGGAGTCATTTTGTCAGCTGACCGCCCCACGTTATTAATATACCATAGAGCTATAGTGATAAAGACAGCCTGGCCCTGCTTCCAAACAGATTAATGGAATAGAGGAACTGGAAATAAAATAGCAGAGTTATGCCCACTTAATTTTTGACAAAGAAAGCAAAAACACACTTTGGTGGGGAGATAATATTTCACTAATTAGTGCTAGCAAAATTGGATATCTACTTGTAGAAGAATGAAACTAGTTCATCTCTTTAACCTTGTACAAAAATCAATTCAAAATGGATTGAAGAATTTACAACCTGAAATGCTGGAACACCTAGGAGAAAATGGAATACCAAGTGTTGTTGGAGCAGACGGGAACTGTCCCTACTCATCAACAGGTTTGACTACATGGAAATAAAAAGTTTCTGCACAACAAGGAAACCATCAGAGCAAACAGCCCACAGAATGGGAGAAGATCTACCAGCTAATTCCAGACAAGTGACTAATACCCAGAATTTACCAGGAATCCCAGAAAGTAAATACCACAGAAATAAATCTGCCAATAAAGAGAGCAGTAAATTAATTGAATGGACAATTTTCAAGAAAAAAATGACCAATAACTAATTTTTGAAAGTGTTTATCATCAGGGAAATGCCAATTAAAATTACTTTGAGATACCGCCTCACCCCCAGAATATCTGTCACCAAGATATTGGAGAGGATGTGAAGAGGAATCTTAACTCATTGCTGGTGGAAGGGCAAACTAATACAGCCGTTATGGAAATAAGCTTGGAGTTTCTTCAAAAAGTTAAAATAGAACTTATATGACCCCACTGTGTCGTTTCACTCCTGGAATACACCCAGGGAGCTCCGATCCTATCACAGAGACATTTGCACCAACATTCTTATCGCTGCTTTATTCACTATAGCAAGGAAACCAAGTTGTCTATCAATAGATAAATCAAAGAAAATCTGGCACATAGAATATAGAATGGAATACTCTTCAGCTCTAAAGGAAATAAAATTTTGAGGGAAAATGGATAGACTTAGAATATATATTATTAAGCAGGGTCATACAATCTCAGAAAAAAAAACTGTTTTTCCTCATGTGGATCATAGCATATAAATATGTATATGTGTGTGTGTGTATATATATATATATATATATAGAGAGAGAGAGAGAGAGAAGTAAACAAATGTACGCGTGCGTGTAGTATAAGATGTAGAAAGGGAAACAAAGGATGAGCATTAGGTGGTGAGGAAAGACTAATTGCAAATAATGAAGAATGGACAGGTGAGTCATGAAAAAGGGTATAAAGTTCATTGTTTTTCTAATTGGGTATTTTGGTTTTGTTGTTTTGGTTTTGGTTTATTGAGACAGGGTGACTTTGGTAGTGTTGGCTGTCCTGGAACTCTAGACCAGTCTGGCCTCGAACTCACAGAGATCCGCCTGCCTCTCTGCCTCCCAAGTGCTGGGACTAAAGGTGTGCGCTACCACCTCCTGGCTTGTGTTTTTAGTTTTAACTCTCTCATGGATTTTTCACTTTCTGTGACATGTAACTACATAAAAGTGTATTTGAAAGTGTAAAATCCAATATGCAGTTCCATTGAGGTGTATAGACTTTATACCTGATTAATTTGACTGTGATTTCCTTTTTATTTGCAAGTTCTTTGTATTAAAGTTTTAATAAAAATAAATGATAATTGAGATCAGTGAAGTGAAGCAGAGTTTATGTGAACAAAGCTAAACATGACTTGTCACCCTTGTCACCTGTACAAAGGGGTAGAGGTGGGAGGAACACAGTTCCAGGCAAGCCCAGGCTCCTGGAGATCGGGTCTCAACCTTCATCCTCTTCAACAAAACAAAAACACCCGAGATCTCAGCATTTGGAAGGTGGGGACAGGAGAATCAGGAGTCCAAATCCAGCTTTGATATGAGCTTCTTTCTCAGTACCCCCAACACACACCAAACAAAGCAGGTTCTGGGAACTTCAGGATACTGTAATCAAATGGTCTTTACAGAAAGCTGGAAAAGTGATGTAATTAGATACAGCTTAGTCCTTTAAACAATCTGTTGTCATCTAATTGGCTACAAGGCATCTAGTAAGCAACTGAGGCTGGATTACTGGGACTAAAGTCTACGCTGTTTTGATCTGATGGGCTCAGTGTGGGCACCTAGTCCAGATGCATAGCTCCTACAAATGTAACCCTGTCCTGGAATCTGTTAGGACTAGAACATCACACTTTTGCCTGTGATAGGTTTTAGAGGAGAGCTTGTGGCCTTGAAGTCTTCTGCTCCAACCAGGAATCAGAGTGTGGTTGGCTCTAGGATGTAAATCACTAAGTGAAGGCATCACCGTGATTTAAAAAAAAAAAAAAAAACGCCTTAGAAAGTAGTCAAGCCAATCACAGGGCTCAGAAGACTTAAGAGCGTGTCAGCCAAAAGTTCAGTATAGGGTGGATAAAGGCACATTGATAAATGTCTAGGGTATTTCATTCCTTAAAAGTATATGAAAATCTGTGGATCTAAATTTTTGGAAACTATTGATAAAATTTAATTAACCTTTTTATTGAGATTACTGTTTTAATAAAGTAAAATCGGATTTTACACCTTTAGATACATTTTTATGTACTTATATGTCATCAAAAATGAAAACAACGAAGCCCAGAGTAAAATATCCTAATTTGGTTTTAGATTATAAATGCTGAAACACGCCTAGGAAAATGACATTTCCAAGGCCACACAGCTAAATGGCAGCCAATTACTGCTCTGATGTTTTACACATGCTTGACCTTGAACTTTCTGGTTCACTGAAAACAAAGCACCAACGGGACTCATTGTCTGAAACCAACCACTGCAGAATTATATACCTGTTCAACTAGATTCGAATGGGACATACTTCTAAGACCTCCTGTTCTCTCAAAACAGGCTGTAAAAAGCCACTTAATCTCAATATGAAACTGAAGTTGCCAGGGAGCAAACCAACTCTTGAGAGATCAATAACACACTATCAGGATTTTTATTGGGCTTAAAAATGATTGATTGCAAAGCTCTTTTTGCACTTGAGCCGTGCCTTCATTCATCATCCATCCGGTAAATATTTACTGAGAACCTGGCTTTGTTTGATTTGCCAAAAAAAGAAACTAGAGTACAGTCATGACTGCATTCCTCTTTGGACAGCAGCTATTCCTTTTTGGAGTAGCAATGGTAAGAAAGTGTGAAAGAAAATTAGCCTTGTTCAGAAAAATCACAAGAGTGTAATAGTCCCACTCACTCACCTTCCTTCTTCCATGTTAAAAGTGGTACCTCTGTTAGGTTCTTGGACTGTGGGGTTGTATATAGCTGTATGCCCAGAGGTGTTTGGTACCTTTGCATTTCTGGGCTAATGCAAGCCAAGATTGCAGTCAACTTCCCCGGGCACTAGCAGGCACAGACAGCTTGCTTTGTGTGTTCAATCCAGCTGAACTAGATTTGTTTTGCATTTGGGAAAATGACAAAGCCCTACTTTTGAACCTACCCTTGTTGTTTTCACCTACAAGTCCTCAGAATGTCTAGTTTCACCCTCAGCCCCTGACATCTTTCTGAGTAGATGTAACATGGCATGTTGGCCTCTCCCTTAGCTTCCTGACCCCCTTGGCGATGCTCAGTTTCTACATTCTTGTTTTCAGCCTCAACGCTCATCCATTCACGGCCATGGTTCTGACTATCCCTAGAAAACATTCTAAAATGAGAAGCGAGTAAGGTTGTCTTTCTTCTTTTTCTTTCTTTTTTTTTTTTTTAGTTTTTTCAAGACAGGGTTTTCTCTGTGGCTTTGGAGCCTGTCCTGGAACTAGCTCTTGTAGACCAGGCTGGTCTCGAACTCACAGAGATTCGCCTGCCTCTGCCTCCCGAGTGCTGGGATTAAAGGCGTGCGCCACCACCGCCTGGC
>JAQHUG010000008.1:17409220-17419232 GCA_028555095.1 Dicrostonyx torquatus | reverse complement strand
TTGTTGGACTAAAGGTGTAAGCCATCACACTTAGCTATTTCTATTTTTTAGGTTTGTTTTATTTTATGTGCCTGTTTTATTTTTCCCTGCACATATGTCTGTTTGTCATGTGTGTGGCAGGTACCCATGGAGGTCAGAAGAGGGTGTAAGATCCTCCGAGACTGGACTTACAGAAGGTTGTGAGCTGCCATGTGGATACTGGGGTCAACTGAACCCTTTCTGTTAAGGACTACTGGTGGCACCTGGCCAGGGACCTTTGTGTCACACAGATGCTCTCCAGGCAGGAGTTTTCTGCTTTCCAAACTCTTTAGAATTCACATCTATCAGAATGAGGTAGGAAAAGACAGAACATGAGATCACTTAAGAGAAAGACCCCTTTCAGCTCAGATTCTAGTGGCTTATCCATTCATCAACAGGAAGAAAAAACATAGCTGGCGTGCTGACATTTGTTACTAAATCATTTCTTTTCAAACCAGGACATGTTTCTGAGTGAAGAGGAGAATGCCTTTAGGTAGATAATGTATCTTCCCTCCCAATATTATTACTTATTACCAAGGGAAGTTTAAGTTCACTGGTGCTAGGACCTAATGTAGTCTTTCCCAACCAGGTGGCTCCTTGAAGCAGCTGTATATAATTAAAAGAAAAGGCATCTTGTCAGGTGTTCTGTTTTGCTCAGGTCAGTTGAAGAAAGAGGGTCACTCCAAGACATATTCAGGCCCTGTCACAGCAGGGAGGAACCGTTTCTATAAACTGAATCCTGAACAGCCATGCAAAATCATATTTATTGATTATTACACAAGAGTTGTTTTCTGGGTAGAACAAGTTCCTCATACCAAAGCACCTGACCTAATCTATGTGTTTTGCGAAGGAAAACATCACACCTCTGCCATTTTAGTCCCCACTGTGCCCTGTTTGCAGTAACCAATAGTGCAGGATGCTCCAGGTGTGCCAGGACCATCTAGTGACCAGAGTCATGCAAAGGCTGTAGAGCTGCTTCAGAAAGACAGCTCTGGAGACAACAGCAACCAATCACTGCTTTCCACAGTGAGTTCCAAGGTCTAGAAAACAACCACTCCATTCTATGTTCACCCTAGATACAAAGATTCTACTAGATTTCCACTACGGTGTCTAAAGCTGGGGATGCCCCCCAACTCTGAATAAAGTCCTTATCAGGCAAGCAGAAGACAAGTTCAGATGCCCAGATAAAGGCTGGGCATGGTGATGCATGCCTGTGATTCCAGCTAGAGACAGGAGGCTCTCTGGGCTTGCTCCCTGTCAGTCCAGCCAAATTGGTGAGTTCCAGATTCTCTAAGAGACTTCATCTCAAAAAGTAAAATGGGGAGAGAGGATGGAGAGACAGGTTAGTAGTTTAGAGACCTTGTTCTTGCAGAGGACATGGGTGCAATTCTCAGCACCCACATACCATCCGTAACTCCAGTTCTGAGAATCTTCTCGTCTTCATAGACAACAGGCATGCATATGGTACACAGACATACGTGCGGGTAAAACGTGCATACGAATAAAATTCAACACATTTTTAAAAATAAAGTTCAGTCACCACGGAAGACACCCAGTGACCACGGAAGACACCCCATGACAGCTTCTAACCTCCACATACATGCATGTGTACATGCACTCAGAAACAAGAGTGTCTCTGCGAGCCACCCCAAAACCAACACATTTTGGATTAATCAACCAAAATTTATGCTTGAGATGCTTTTGGAATTACTTTTCTCATTTGGTAAAAATGTGGTTGATCGCTTCACCACTCGGCATCCTCTGTGACTTTGGAGGTGTATAACGTGCTGGTTTTAGTATAGCCCTAGGTGGTGTTGGGTAGGGGGAGTTGGGGGGGTATACAAGAAGAATGTGTTCCTGGAGATACTGCAGATTGACTTCTGCGAGAAAGGCCAGTGTTAAGGTGGAGAATAGGCCACCTGATGCCCAAATAGGAAGTCTGTCCAGCATGGTGACCAACACTAGGGAGGAGGAAGCAAGAGGATTAAGAGTTAGAGGTTAGCCTGGGCTATGCAATGAAATCCTGTGTTAAGCAAGACAGCACAAAGTGCTGGATGCCAGGAGTCTCTGCTGTGTGGTTCTTGGGCTCTAGGATTCTAACAGTTCCCAGAAGCTCAAAAAGGCCGGAAACCTTCGTCATTCGTCAGACTCATGCTCCTTCCTGACATTTCTTCTGTGATCCAGTTCACCCACCTCGTCATTCAGGGAAGTTTAGTGGTTTTGATATTTTTTTGGAGTCAGGTTTTCTATCCCAAGAAAGCATCTGTGATGTTAAATCTTTCTGCCTATTCTCATTTTCTTTGTAGGAAACTACAGCCCCAGCTGGACATGAAGAGGAAGACCTTCTAGCAGGTAATGTGAACCTTGAGCTGCCGTGCTTGAAGAAAAAGAAAAAGGTATTTCTAGATACCTCATTCTGTTAAGTTGCTAGAAACTGAGAGATCTGACTGGAAAATTCCATTGGACGTTGCTTAAAAATTCTCTTTGGCACGCCTTTAATCCCAGCACTCGGGAGGCAGAGGCAAGCGGATCTCTGTGAGTTCGAGACCAACCTGGTCTACAAGAGCTAGTTCCAGGACAAGCTCCAAAGGCACCGAGAAACCCTGTCTCAAAAAAAAAAAAATCTCTTTGGAGATGTGTCTTGTCTGGGGAGACTGGTTTCTATGCGGTCTAATAGGCGCCACCCCCACCCCTACCCACCTGATACTGAGTTTCTCTGCAGACGTAGTTAGCCAGATCAAGCCAAACTGAAGAGTGTAGCAACCGGTATATTGAGCAAAGCAACTCGCAGGTGGGTTCTCTGGTCCTAGAGATCGAGGCCACAGAAGTTGAGCACCCAGGCCATGGCAGGAAAGTTTTAGAGATTGTATAGGCAAGGGGTGATGACGTGTTCACCACAAGCTGGATTTGTGCCCAAGTACGGTCAAAAACTGAGCACTTAGGCGGGGACTGGGGCAGCTAGGGTGGCATCAAGGGAAGAAGTTGCAATAGTCACCAAGAATGTAGAACTGGCTTTTTTGATGCCTTTCCTTTGTTTAGAGACTCTCTGAGCAGCAGGATTTGGAGAGAGAAAGAGAAAGGAAGAGGGAGAGAGGAGGAAGAGGAACAGGGCTTCCTGGACCATACAGGGTTGAGCTGGAGGCTCCAACCAAACAGGGACAATGTCAGCAGAGCCACCCCCCTGGACCTTTGCAAATGGAAGAAGCTATGATGCTGTTTTCAAGACTGGTTTCCTCCATAAGTTAGACTTTGAGGTTTGTTGCAGCTTGAGTGTGGCCCCTGAAGTTCAAGTGCTGGAAATCTAACCTCCAGCACCTCAGTGTTGAGAGGCAAGACTTTCAAGGGATGAACATGTCCTGAGGCAGAGCAGTTCACTCGTTGTGGAAATGGACTCTTAACACAGCTGGAACCGGCTGTGCATCCCTTCCTGCTCCTTCCTCTCTGTTCCCTTGCATCCCCTCACTTTTACCATCCACAGGGGTCAAAGCACTCCTTACTCATGGGCTTCTAGGACTTAAGTCAATACATTTTGCCCATTGTATGAGTGTCAGTGCAAGTGGATTAAGGATTAATTAGGCTTCAGTTTTGTGTGTGAGAGCTGAGATGGTGCACGGGACCTTTCCCTCACCCACATTTTATTTTTTTAAAGAGAAAAATCAGGTGGTAGTTTCTGTAGCTATGGCTTCCTGGTACCCCCTCTAGGCCATGGATTGATTGCTGGGGACCCAACAAGTATCTCTGGAGTGACAGGCTGGATATGATTTCTAAAGTTTTCATTGGTTCAGAAAAGAACAAAGTTGGGCCCACAGAAAGTTTTTGAATGTGTCATATTTGAGGAAGGGGAGGAAATACTTTGTCACAGAAAAGAGAAAGGGAGATATAGAGAAATGGGCACCATTGCCTATTGGTATTCACAGGAGCTATAAAGAAATGGGCACCATGTCCTACTGAGCCTGGGCTAGGCAGACCCATCCTTGTCTCTGTTATCCTAACGAAGGGAGCAGGAGATTGTGCTCTGGTGGCCATCATGGAGTCTGCCCGCTTGTTGTTTCCCCTTAAAAGACACGAAATATTTGTATTAGTTGTTCTAGATGTTCATCCTTAGATTTACATAGGAACAAAAGGTGCTCGTTTCAGCTCTCAGGGGATTTCTTTTAGGTTAAAATGTGAACCTGCTCTTCCTACCTTCATGAGCTACACAACACACAATGAGGATCTCTGAGACAGAAAAATTATATGTTTGAGATCAGCCTTGGTTACATAAAACACTGTCTCCAAAAACCAAAACAACACCTCCAAATATCTACTTTCCCAATACAGACTGTCAGGGTTCAAATCCTACCTCCTAGTTCTTCTCTCCCAGGCAGATTACTGTCTAGTTGTTTTCCTTTCTGTAAAGTGGATTGTCATATCTAGCTCAGAAGATATGCAAGTGTGACATCTAAAGGAGTCTTGTGGTCCTAACAGCACCTGGCACACACGAACCACACAAGTGGATAGCTAGGTCATAGGTCGAGAGAAGCATAGCTAACTAGAAATCAACACAAAACACCAGCTGTCCAAGAAGATGAGTTTAAATTTTTAGTAGGCAAACTAAAGAGACAACCGAAGAAATTGGGAAACTTAAGTGTTCACTGTTTTCTATGTGACATTCCCAGTGTTCATGAATATAACTGTCTACCTTGGTGCCTGTGAATCTCTCTGCCTTGCATTTACTAAGCTTGCTCATCACGCTCCTAACCACAGGTTAGAGGTGAGAGAGAGTGTGCTCACGCCTTAGTGTGTCATGTCATCCCAATACCTCTCCCCAACCACAACACGTAAATAAAACAAACCCCGGAAACCGATTAACTGCACAGGAAAGATGCCTAGAACTGAATTTAAGAAAAAAAACAGTAAGTCTGCAAGTTCATGAGAAAAGGCAGAAAGATGCAGTAGATGGGGTCTTTGTTCATATTTCTGGTTGGCCTGGAACTCACTCTATAGACCAGGCTGATGTCAAACTTGCAGAGATTCTCCCTGCCTCTACCTCCTGACAGCTAGGATGAAAGGCATTTGCTGTCTCACCTAGGCTGGAGTTTCCCAGCCCTGGCCACATGGCTTGCCTGGGTGGCTGGAAGTCCCAAGCTCAAGTTTCTCAAAAAAAATATGGCTCAAAAGGCTAAGACTCAGACAGCACAAGACCAACTGGCTGATGCAAGGTGATGGCCAAAAGGGGCTGTTTTAGTCTGCTAGAATTGCAGTACCGAAGTGCCACAGACTGGGGGGGGGGGGGTGTCTTAGACAACGGAAGCTCCTCCCACCAATTTTCCAGTCCTGGCCATACACCTCTAGCCACACAGCTCCGGAGACTAAAGTTCCAGGCTCAGATTCTGTCTTCCCGGGCATGTAGATGATATTCCCCTGCGTGCCCCCACCTGATCTCTTCTGGGTGTTGAGAATAAAGCTGAGGGAGTAAGCTCTGCTTCCTTCCTGTCAGACCGGGATCCTGCCCCGTGACCCACTCCAACAAACTATCGAAACGGGTGCTACGACCTCAGTTTGAAACACAGCATTCAGTCCCGGATAGCCTTGCCGAGGAATATGAACCCATGGGAGGCAAATTATGGTCCTGGATGCATTTAGACTTGCAAAAATCACAAAGCAGCACAAAGAACTTCTTCAGTTACATTTGGTGCAAGGAGGAAGAAAATGAATTAGCTTTAAAAAAAAAAAAAGTGACTTTGGGGCTCTGGGAGCCTTTTCTGAGGCTGACCACTTGGATGGAAAACCCAGGTATAGTTTTTCATGGTCATGGTATAATCTCCTTATCATGGGTCCCAGGCTTTTGAAAGAGGAGGGCAGGTTTTCCTCTACTTTAGAATTCCTTGGTCCATGAAGCTCGTTCACTTTCATCGGGCTGTTTGGTAAGCAGACAGGGACATTTACAAAGCATCCTCTTGGGTTCTGAAGCCAGCGGCTCCAGTCTCATCCTTGACTTTGCCTTTCTCTTAAATGAAATCCCCCCAAACATCTTTGGATTTCTGTTTTCCGCCATCTCCTCCAACTGTCTAGACTTCTGCTGAACCCGATGGCGCCACTTTTACAGTTTGAATTGTTGGTTTCAAGTTTTGGTGGGAGGAAACAGAATTCATTTCCCCCCAAATCCTTTTTGTTATTTTCTGTGCTTGGTATTATGCTGTGTAAGGAGTATATGGTGTACACTGAGCATGTTTCCCCAAAATACAAATTTTAGCTATAATGTAATACATCCACTGACTTTTTTTTTTAACAAGGCTTCTAGTTTTCAGCCAATAACAGTATGTGTTATATGAAACTGTTTTTCTCGTGTCTGTGATTGGCTTCTGCAGACCCAGACCTTCATTTGAATATTGAAGAATCAAACAACGAGTTCATGGCAGAAAGCGAAGAACTGTATGACTCCCTCATGAGCTGTCACTGGCAGCCTCTGGACACCATCCTCTCTAACATCCCCAATGAGCCCCACCCCCACCCCCAATGTGAAACAAGTATTCACCATGCCCTCCAACCAACCTGTTAATTGTATCTTGCTTTGGTTTTGAAGGGAAAAAAAATCCAGAAGTTTATTAGATTATGAATATATTATTAACTTTTGTTTTCTAGTACTGGGCCTATGCCCAGAGTCATGTGGGTGTTAGGAAAACACTCTACCCCTGAGTTATGCCCCAGCTCTCAGAAACTGTATGTAAATATAAATTTCTGGGACTTCAGTGAGACTGACAGGATGGAATATGATGTAAATAAACATTACCAGCAGCCGTTCCAGGAAGTGTGTTATCTTAAGTAAGTTCTGGAAGAATTCACATGATGGACAAGGCAGCAGTTACAAAGTGACATTGGAAGATAGATTTTATAGAGATGGGTTGAGCTCAAGGGTTGGCGACCTTCACCACTGCCTTTTCCCAACTTCCTGCAACAGTAAACTCATGGAGAGAAATCAGATGCACACAGGATATAAAATTTATCTTGGCATCTAGTCTGGCAAATGTCAATTAGAAGTAGATGCTCAATCTTCACTGGCCCCCAGACTCTGTTTAAGGAAGTTGGTTTAGTAGTAGAAGACAGTGGAGAGTCACTTGGTGAAACAGAAAGATTCCTAAGCATGAACAACATTCATTCACCTCACCCACACAGCCTGATGGTTTCCTAAGATCAGGGAACTGGGACTTTGTACAAGCCCCAGTTGTGAAGCTTCGGTGTGCATCGTGACTGTGTTTATGAAGTGGGGGTGGGGTAGTTGGAGAGATGATTCTGTGCCCTTCCAGAGGCCCTGGGTTCAGTTCCCAGCACCCACATGACAACTCACAACCACCTGTAACTCCAGTTCCAGGGGATCTGATGCCCTCCTCTGTCCTCCATGGGAACCAGGCATATATGTGGTGCAAAGACATACATGCAGGCAAAACACATTCATATAGTAATAAATTATAAAACTCAAGTAGGTTTTGTTGCTGTGCTCTGGTTTATTGCTCTGCCTCACTTAAGGGAGACTCCCTGGGCTGAGGTCATGGACTTGAAAACTAAAAGCATGTGTTTAGGAGGGTCGCTCAGACCATGAGCAAGGGGATCAGTACCTTTCTAAAGGTACTTAGCATATGCTAACCCACACTGCACAGGCCTTAGAAAGACCCACGGGAAGTCTGGTGGGCTGTAGCTGCTGCAACCTAAGGCAGGGCAGGGCTTCCCCACCCCACCCTGTCTCCATTTGCCTTTTGAGCCCAGAGGCTCCTTCCCGCAAGGATGACCTTGAGCATTTTTCCTGACCTTTGCCATAAGATGCCCTTGGCATTCTTGCACCTTAATGTGACTGAAGTGTCCCCAGACATAGCCAACTGCCTCTTAGGGGTGAAACTGTGCCCTCATCTAAGAAGACTAGACTAGGACGGTGATTACGGGGCTCCATGAAGATGTGTTCAGATTCCATTGGAAAGCTCGCTCTGGGATTTGACAGTAAAATGAAAAAGACACAGACACAAATCAGCGGGGCAACAATTTGAATTTAGTCAAGTAATTCTTTGTTAGAGAAATGACCACAAATCTATACTGTTTCCATATGTGTTTTAAAGGAACAACCAATTTAATCTCATTTACATCTAGCTTGTATATCAATGAAAAGGAGGGCTAGGAGTATGGCTCAGCCAAGTGCTTGCCTGTCTCGCATGAAGCAGGGTTTGATCCTCTTTAAACGGGGTATGACGGCACATCCTTTTATCCCAGCCCTGGAGATGGAGGGAAAAATAAAACACTGTTCTTTGGGTTGGGTTGAGTTTTGACTGTACATGGTCTTGCTATACAGTCCAAGCTGGGCTCAAGGTTGTGATCTTGGTGTCCCAAATGCTTAGAAAATAGAAATTTTTAAGATGTGGATAATGAAGCTAGAACAAGGGAAACTTTTTTTTTTCCTCTTGGCTTTTTGAGTCTCACTGTGATGTTGAGTTGGAAGTGTAACTCCCAGCCTGCCAAGCGCTGACCCCACAGGGTATTTAAGCTCGCACCAAGCCGGGCGGTGGTGGCGCATGCCTTTAATCCCAGCACTCGGGAGACAGAGGCAGGTGGATCTCTGTGAGTTCGAGACCAGCCAGGACTACAAGAGCTAGTTCCAGGACAGGCACCAATAACTACAGAGAAACCCTGTCTCGAAAAATCCAAAAAAAAAAAAAAAAAAAAAAAGCTCGCACCAAAAAGAAAAACACGTGGTTTTGAGTTTGCACGTGTGATCCCTCTGTCTTTCCCTTGCCATGATCTCCCGGCTACCCAGGAGTGTGCTGCTATTAAACACAGGCATTTCCTTTGGCTTAATTTGGCTTATCTGATCTGATTGGATTTCTTTGGGCCTGCAGAGATGCTTGTCTTCCGGTCTTTTTCTAACAGGTAGAGGTCTTCACATTGTGAGCAGCTCAGGCCAGCCTGGAGCCAGAAGCTGTCCTCATCCCTCTGCCTCCTAAATGTTGGGATTATGGGTGTAAAACCCCACACCTAGGTCCAGATAAGCGTTTTTCACTTTGTAGGCCATCCTGTTTTGCTAGCAGGAATTCAGCTTTGCTCTTGAAGAACAAATGTTTAAGGAGACAAAGAGACAATGGAGCCACACTGTGTTCTAGTAAAATTCCATTCCCAAGATAAAAAACCTTGAGTGGGTAGAGAGGCTCCCTTGGAAGGCATTGGCCAGACAGTAGCAACAGAAGATGAGAAGGGATGGCTTCAGCGAATGGAAACATCGGTGGCTGCAGAGGAAAACAAAAGCCAGCTAGCCCATGCTTCTGGGGGAGGGGGAGATTAACCACAGCACGGGTGCTATGTGCTGTTGGTGTTGTGACTATCTGTGGTGTGGAGAGAGGGAAGGACTCAGAGATATGACTGACCACACGGAGTCCACTGATGACCACTTATTGCCAGGTCTACCAAGTCCTTGGGCCTGTGGGGAGTCCTTCTGTGGTAAGTTCACAGGGACCTACCTCATTGACAGTGACAAACCCCTACCTTGGAAACAGGATAGGTCATAGATTACCAGTCGTGGAAGCCATTGTTCTGCCTGCAATGATCTCATCTGTGAGATCAAGGACAGGCAGTGCTTTGGGGTGAGTTGAAATGGAAAACAGAAGATGTCTTACCCAGCAGAATTGATGAACAAGGCCTGGAAAACTGCTCTTTCCTGGTGCAGATACATTTTGCTTTATTAAGAAGGAGGAAATCATTGAGCCCATAGGATGGAATTCCGAGTATCTGATGAGGCTGATTGAGGAAGGTGTGGACCAATTCTAATGATTTCTGTCTCTTAAGAGACAAGCCACGCCCACTCCCTTCCTGCCTGCCCCTCTCGGAGAGGCAGCTGCTGACTCTCCCCTTCTCTTCTTCTTCCCCCCTCTCTCTTTTTCTTTTCTTTTCTTTTCTTTTCTTCTCCTCTTCTCTCTCTCTCTCTCTCTCTCTCTCTCTCTCTCTCTCTCTCTCTCTCTCTCTCTCTCTTCTCTTCTCC